>JAVQJD010034435.1:0-21826 GCA_036023655.1 Nannoperca australis | reverse complement strand
TATGCTGCTTCTTCTTCTTCTTCTTTCGTTTAATGACGGTTGAGAAACAGCTTACGGTGCATTACCTCCACCTTCTGATTGGACGCGCTGTCTGTCTCTTTACGGACAGCGCGTCCAATTAGCAACGATCCGTTACAACCATAAGAAGTTTTCTCAATGAAAACACAACACATTAACAGAAGACGGAAAAGGAGGGTTTTTATGGTCGTTGCTGATTGGACGCGCTGTCTGTCTCTTTACAGGTGGCTAATGCTCCAAAAAAACATTGGAGGATGTGGGAATCAAACACGGTACCTCTCATATGCTAAGCAGGTACTTTACCAATTGAGCTAATTCTGGTAGGAGTACCTACTCTTTTCCGTTTTCTATTAATTTGTTGTGTTTTTTATGAATGTGTTTAGTTTTCTGTTAATGTGTTGTGTTTTTGTTAATGTGTTGTGTTTTTGTTAATGTGATGTGTTTTCTCTTAATGTGTTGTGTTTTTGTTAATGTGTTGTGTTTTCCGATTTGCGTTTGTGTTCTGCACTTCAGGGCCACCGTATGTAATGGTTCTATTTGTTTACATTACCATGGTAACAGCACATGCAGTTCAACACAACAGCAAACATTTCTTGAGCAGCTTCATCCTTCCAATCATTGTGATATGATGGTTGTGTCACTTGCATTTTGTTATACTTGTGTTTTGATTGGTGATGATGTCGTTATGGAGCACCATGCTGTCTGATGTCTGTCTTCATGTGGAATGGAAATGCGGAACAAAAGACAATTCCTGAAGGATAATAAACTAAACTACATTTAACTAAAGCAGTATATTCCCCTTACCTTATCCAAAGTGCTTTTGTTGCACAAACCTAACCCTCCGTATAGCCCTAGTCTCTGCAACAAAGACACAACAGTTCCTTCATTATGAACGCTGCCATTGGACATAATCCATAATCCTTATTTGGCAAAACAATATAATATGTCAGCATCATTTCTAGGGGATGGAGTTATGTTACGTTTATTCACACATCGCTCATCTCTCTCTCATTAACACCACAGCTGCTGGACCTTAATGTCACAGTAGCGACACATACCGCGTGTGTGTGTGTGTGTGTGTGTGTGTGTGTGTGTGTGTGTGGAAGTTTCAGAGAGCAGAAAATGAAAACAATGGATGAAATGTAAGGAATGACAATAACAAACATACTTATTCTCAGTCAAAATGATCATCTAGTCACATTATACTCATAATGTTGAAGGTTTATAAACAGCAGAAAACACACTGAAGGTCTGTACTGTTTCAGGTCATTTTATTTTTTATTTCTAGTCACCTTTTGTAGTGCTGCATTAGAAGCTCAAACTTAATAAGAAAATGCAAATTTTGGTAAATCCATGACTCGGCTATACAGTATATATCAACACACCACTGACTGGTAATTAAAAAGATCAACAAAAGAGAAAAGAAGTGCTGTAAGTAATTTTATATTAGTTCATTGCGTATTCTAGTGTGTGTGTGTGTGTGTGTGTGTGTGTGTGTGTGTGTGTGTGTGTGTGTGTGTGTGTGTGAGAGAGAAAGAGAGAGGGAGAGTTACATTTTAATGTGCATCTTCTTGCGGCTGCTGACAAAATCCCTCGGCAGGCGAGTCAGATGGAAGGCATTACAAAACTCTGATATCATGTCACACACACACACACATACACACACCAATGACTTTTATTCAAATCCATCCAAACAGCTGATCAACACAACAGAGCAACCTCCCTGCTGGGATTAAAACAGCTGACTGTGTGCGTGGGTTAATAAACCAGGATGCTATTAAAGGATCATTGCACTGGTTTTGTTGTTTGTTTTACTGGTTACAATGATTCTCTGGTTTTATCTTTTGATTTCCTGCTTCACGCACAGCAGATTTTGTGTAAGTTACAATAGACTATGTAACATGTTTTCACTACACTAGTATGTAGTAAATTCCCAAATCTGTTCTGATCTTCTATTATGGCACCAAAGTTTGTTAGACCTGGAGAATTTGACATAATGTCCCTTCATGCAAAAGGTTTGTCAGGGCATGTCCAAAACTGCTTGTAATCTCACCACTTGTTGCAGTGCCTCAAAACAAAACAACACAAATGTATTATTCATTTTCCCCAAATTTGTTTCAATTGGACCAAAATCTCAAGTTCCTAAATGTGGTAGTGCATCCCTAAAATGTACTTCTTAAATCCAAATCAACGATTAATCTTTGAATTCATGTAATTTCCTCACCCTGTGACAGATATGTGTCCTCTATTAAATACATAAATAATCCCATTTGTAATAATATCAATAATTGATCAAACCTCTTGGTGTTGAATTTGGAACAGATTTTAGTGACTCCTACTGGTGGAATCAAAAAACGCACTGAGGCATTTTCTCATTTTTCTACCAACAAAAACAATCTGAAAGATGACATAATCCCACATGAATTTTAACACATGGTGGATTTAAATTGGATCAGTGCTAGAATATATGAAAAAATGGTCTGAACTGTGACTCGTGAGTTTAACATTTAGCAAAGTGTGAGTGTGAAGTTTTGACTGCAGTGACTAACATGTCTACTCAAAAATGTGTTCTTCAAGCACTGAGTCAGCAGGCCACCAGAACTGACGTGTCAGAGCTGCATCAGTGACTACCTAATAATCACTGTATCCAATGTTATATATGTCTCAATATATTCAAGCATGCAAGAAGAAAGCTCATATACATTGTCCTACAGTTTTGTTGACCATATCAGATATGATATTTATTTATCATTTTATTATTTATAAAACATCTTTTTAAACTTATCGATGGATATATGAACCATCTGAAGAAATAAAATGTATGTCTATATGTTGTTTCAGCACCCGGACACAACAGACCCCCCTCAGGACCATACAGAGAAGAGGAGGGAGAGAAATAAACTGAAAGAGAAGGGGGGGGGGCAGTATGCAAGAGCAACACAGGAGGGATAGGTGGTTATTTATAGAAACACCATAAGTGGGTGAGGTGTGGTCCTGCTCTTGAAACTCTGCTAGATATCTCCAAGTATGTGAGTTAATAATATCTGCAGTGTGCTGTCTCTGATTGCTGCTTTCAACAAGATGAGAGACTCTCTCACTTGCTCGACACTGAAACTAAAATCTTTCCCACTGTTGTGAAGTGCAGCAGCAGGATTTGGACCTGGTGTTCAGGCTGACAATTGGGTGTTCTGACATCTGCTTGGTTTTCTCTCTCTGGGTTCATTAGTGGGGACGATAGCATGTGGAGATGAGGATGTTGCTGAAGAGGATGTGGAAACGTGGGATAAAACCATTTAACATTTCTCCTCTTATTCAATCCCCTTTAATCCCTTTAAATCTGCTCCGATCTCCTGCTGCCTTTCTTCTGTTCAGACTCCCCCTTGCAGCTCCTTAAATCTCCTTTGATCCCTTTCAACTGCTCTCGGGATATCGGCAAACAGAAGGAAGCAGTGGACACCATATATGTTTAAATTATTTCTTCATGAGCAGAAATAGAAATTACAGAAAGAACTGAACCAAATCTCCTGCTGCTCATGCGTTTAGAGTGTGAAAGCTCCAGTGGAGATCAGCTGTGGAACCAGAGGGACAAACAAAACCTCGAAGCAGCAGCTCTGAGGAGTTAAATCCTGTTTTCCAGTTATTCTTTATGGATGTTATAGAACACATAACAAAGGAGAGATTACAGTCTGATTACTGTAGGATTAAAGTGAGAAAAATCCCCATTTTCTTGACAAAAGCCTGGGTATTGGTCCACTTCTCCTCCTCTCCCTTGTACTCTAAAAGCTAATGCTTTTTCTTCATCCTGATATAAACTGGAGGCTAACTGAATGCAGCTAAGTAGACGGATTCCCAGGGGTGGAAAATACATAGGTTTACTCAAGAATTCTACATAAGTCAAATGTTGAGGTACATCCATTTCATGTTGCTATATACTTTTTCTGTACTACAATTCTTTGACAGATATAGTTAGTATTTCATTTACAAATGAAGGTTTTGCATTTAATAAAGCATATCAAATGCTAAATATTGTAAAGATTAAACCAGTGGTTCCCCACCATTTGGCTTGAGGCCCCTTACAATAAAACAGGTCTAGGACAAGTTTGGGTTTCAGATGTTTCAGATGTTTGAGTTGTTAATGGTTCCGTTGAGGTGAGACTGACAGGTGCCATTCACTAGATTAGCAGTTAGGAGTTGGCAGCTTGCTGTTAGGCTGCAGCTTTTTTCTTCTTGCTGCAGCTTAACTTACTTTTGTTGAATTTCCCGAGGTCCACTAATGGCCTCTGTTTTACTTAATAAATGTCACTTTTTGCACTTCCTCCTGCCTGTCTACCTGCTTCTTTGACATCCGATTTCAAGTTTTCTTGTGCCATATAACATCATCTGCCCTTTACGTGGAGCACTACAGAGACAGTTCCCCTCTAAACATCTCCATGGTTTAATTTAATGTATTATGTTTGTTTTTCCCCCCTTACTTTGGTGTTTCCGGTCAAATTTGACCGGTCTGGTTTAACTGCTCTTACATTAACACAACAAACATAATTTAAGCATAATCATCACCAAATCTTCTTTAACATCTTTTAAAGCTGTAAACAAATGTCTCAAACTGAAAATTATAATAATAATCAAAAAAGAGACCAAAGTCACAGAATATCAACATGAAAAGTCATTTATCTGTGTGTTTGTGTGTGTGTGTGTGTGTGTGTGTGTGTGTGTGTGTGTGTGTGTGTGTGTGTGTGTGTGTGTGTGTGTGTGTGTGTGTGTGTGTGTGTGTTTGTGTGTGTTGAAGTGTGTGTGTGTGTGTGTGTGTGTGTGTGTGTGTGTGTTGAAGTGTGTATGTGCATTCATGCACGTGTGTCTCGCATCGGCCGACGTGGGCGTACTGGCCATCCTCCATAGGCTGTCTGAGCGCTCCTTGGCCTCTGCAGGTTGACAGGTAGATATGCAGTGTAGACACAACGTAATATCATTTCCCCTGAGGGGAAATGCCCATTCTGCACAACCCCCCCTCCACACACACACAATGCACACAGAGACCCCCCATCTCTTCCTATTCATCTGGACTCTGGCCAGCATGCTCAGGTTGTCTGGAACTCTTGTGTTCCTTACTGACCTCCATGTCCCTGGGTGTTGAAGTGTCAGTGCCCCTCCCTCCACCTCCTTGAAAGAGTCTTGGAGGCCACGTCCTGTGTTTGGAAAGGCATGTTGAAAAGCAGAGTCAATAGCAGATAAAAGCATTGTAACACAAGGAAGGAAGAGTCTCGCTTATAACGTCACCGTCACTATTTTAAAGAGCAAGTCCAAATTTCTAAGTGTACAGTCCAAAACATACAGTACACTGCCTCTAACAAACATCACTCCCGTTAGTTTCACTCAGGGCTGCATGCTGGCTGTAACTATTTTAACTTGTACAATAATTAATCCAATATTAAGAATGAGGGATTATTCTGTGTTTGAGTCAGAGGAGTCATGTGATTTAATACTGCAACAAACATCTTGCTCCCCTGAAAGCAGCGCAAAGAGCACTGCAGGCAACACAACAGAGCAATGCACTATGTAAAACATCATTAACATACATGCATACATACAGCTGCATAAGATTCTGTGAGTCTGATCCATTTTATGCCACAAAACCATCTGAAAGTGAGACATAATGTGTGGAAACATTTCACAATGACATTACCACCACAACAAATCTCGAGTCAACTAACCCTGATAACTAGACTGGATTGAGACTTTGTTTAAATTAAAATCGCTGAACAAACTGTAGGCGAGTAGACAGTGATTCAGAGGTCTGGAACCACACTAACCGTTAGCTTCTTACTCATGTGAAGCACTGCAAATGAACAAAACACCATCGATTCTACAATTTCATTTCTGATAAGGCTTCTGTGCTTGGGTTGTCTTCACAATATATATCCGTTAGTTCCCATTCATTCGAATTGTTTTTTTTAATGAGCTAGTAAAGCAACTTCCACAGAAAAGAGTGTGCTGGCTAATGTTACGCTAGTCTGACAGCTGGTTATCCAATCAGCTTAAGCAGTTTTGATTGGGCTTTAGCAGAATCTACATGTCTTTTAGACAGTGATTAAGTGAACTTTAAACATTATTATTACCATAATAACTTTTGCATGACTAACTACAATGGCTTTTATAAGTTTGAGAGTGTGGCAATCCTCTTGGTGCTTATTAGTTTAGGACCTTTGTCAACTTAATCAATGTCTTCATAAAACAATTGTACTTCTTTCTTGGACCTCGAAATGTCACTTGTCATTTGTTGTGGCCGTTCGATGGGCAAGCATAAAGGGATTAAAACAACAATTGTCACTTCTTGGACAGCATGAAGTAACAATCAACACTGACTTTTGTATACCTGTTATTGTTTGTGAGATTTATTGGTTGTGAACAAAGAACAGTCAGGCTGTGCAGTCATTTTGTTCTTTTAACACCATCAATTATTTCATCCCACTTATTCCAGATGCCATGGTTGTATTGACACAACTATACTGCCACATACCTCAGCTGTGATTGGGACTGTGATAGTGCTGGGTGATGGCAGCACCTGGCATCTGCACCATTTAAAAAAAATGACTCATGAAAATCCGCCGCCGAAGCTAATAAGCCCCGAGGGCTTTTCAATCATCTCTAATGCACATACAGTATGTGCACAACTCAAACGACAATGATGTAATTGATTCCAATCAATGGTAATGAAATCATCCATAGTTGTTAGTCTTTTTGACATGATAGTGATAGTCAGTTAGGAAATTGGTTTATGAGAGAGTAATTAATAATGCATGGATTATAATTAAATGTGTCAAGTGTCTGCTTCAACTACTTTTTCCATTTTTCAGGTGTGTGTTCTACGTCTTTGATATTCTCCTGTGAGAGCACTCGTTTTTCTACAAGGGCTGGATTCACAACAGGTGTTAAACAGCAGTTTGTATTCAGATATGTTATCGTGATAATGAACAATAATCACAACATTTAAATTAATAGCTAGAATGTGCAGTATTTGGTCTCAATGCTGGCATTCTCATTGCCTTTTCACACGTACAATGCAAAGTAGACAGTGGGAGGAGATGCACGGTTAATAAAAACAATCGTAGTGATCGCCTGCTGGATGCACACAAAAACTCTTCGTATTAGAGAAGGAAAATGTTGTCATTCATAGGCAACAGAGTAGGCAACTGGTTGTTTCTGCCACTGTGGTTGCTAAGTAAACAGGCCTCAAATACTGAGGTGGCATCTCACTTGTAAACCAGCAAAGTAACACTATAATTACTAAGTAGGTGTAAAATCACAAGTGTTTCAGTACATGTTACAAGTGCATAGAACACATTACAAATAAATAGATTAACGCAAAAAAAGGGTTAGTATTAGTTAAGTGTAAGCAAGTAAATATCTCGATTTAAAGGACTTGTGGTGTTTGATCGAATGTGAAAAATGTATGTGAAGGATTTTACTTTTTAACTGCTTTTGCCAACAAATAAGTCTGCATGATCTTGTAGAACCTGTTATATGTTGAAATAGTTTATAATCTAAAACACTTCAACAGATATTAGTCCATGTATTAAATGTAGATTAATCCGATTAATTGCAGATTAATCTACACAGTGACTTCTTCACTGTACAGAAAGAAAAGAAACATTGTATTTATAAGCCACTGAGGTCTAAGGTCTGTGCTCTGCATTCCATAGTAATTATTTTTTTCAAATACAGTCTTCTCTTATGAGAACCAAAAGACTTGTGTTGTTTAAAATTAATTTGTAGTCAGATGTCAGATCAGTCACTCCTTATTATATGAAAGCCGGGGGTGGTGTGAATGCGTATGTGACAGAGATTTCTTAATCACATAGCAGGAAGCACTTCCGACATTATTGCATCACACTCCCCACTAAGACATGCACAAACACAATCAATGGATGTAAGGGGCGAGGGAGTCATGGGTGCAGGCAGGCTTGAATACCTGCGGAGCAAGATCACCTCTCTTGCATCACTCAAACCTCTAGGCAGCCAATAAAAACACTTGGCTGCGAGTCACAGTCACAATGACAGTGGGGGTGGGAAATCCGTTCTCAGTATGGGTGGGAAAGTTCAGTGATCCACAGTTCTTTTGAAACAGGCGCGCGCACACACACACACACACACACACACACAAACACACACAGTGCAACTAGATAAACAGCTTATTGAGTATGTGGCCTTGCAGCTTTTGAAAAAGCTGAATCGCCGCCTCCACTGTCCCATGTAAACATAATTGAACAGGAGGCTGAGTCACAATGTGTGTCTGTGTTTAAGAGCTCTTGCAGAGATGAGACCCGTCACACAGGACTGTGTGTATCATAGATTACTACTTTCCTCTTTCACAAAATGCTGTCATTCATACATAGTTGATGAGTAATTACAACCATGCATGCAGTAGCGGGGGGTAAGGGAATACTGTCTCTAGCTTTAGTCATGATATACCCTGTCCTCAAATGAACCTCACAGTTGTACATGTTTTTGACTTCTTAGGGCTGGGGTGAAATATAAACAGCAATATATTGCAATGTAGACTTTTATTTAGCGTTACAGATGCACCGGAGCCGTTTTCACATCAGATCACATTATTCTTGCCTTGCTGGAGCAGAGGCTCAGTTTACCTTTTCTTGCAGATATGTGAACTCTGAAACTGCTCTTTTTTCCAGTAGTTCACTATTTATTCAAATGACTGTTTGATCGTATTTTGATAAATACTTGAAACATTTTAGAGTTATGTTTTCCTCTATTTTTACCCAAATAGATGATTATCTTTTCCGATATATTTCAAGGTGTCCCCCAGGAAACTGGTTATAGGATATGGAGGAGATGGAGTCTCTATTGGGTAAAACGTGTCCAATTATTGACTATTATTGATTGACTAATAAACTGAAAGATCTGTAATCACCTTTTGTCAGCTGAGAAGACCATAAATAATTATCAGTGGCAGCCAAAATTATGTTTGGAGGTTCAGATTCATAAATATTAAGTTAAACATCCAAACATTGATGGTATTTTCAAGTGTTTTGCTAGAAAATGTTCCTGAAATTGATGTGAGGTGATCAACTCGATCATTTCTGGAGAGAAGAATCGCCACTCTGATGGACTTTTTCTCCAATCCCGATTGCACAGTGTGGTGATGAGAGAGATGTCCCTTTTCCCTCCCAAACAGTACGGACTAGAGTGCGGCTCCGAGCACATATGTCTTTCTGAACCTGACCAGAGTACGAGAGAGTAGTAACCGAGCCCGACCCAAACCCCACAGGCATTCTGTTTATGTCCAAACCCCACCGAGCCCAACGCAGGAAATGTAAGCTCAAGCAAATTGAAATGCCTCCATGCCGTCGGTTTCCCTGTACAGTTTACGGAAGTTTTTTAAACTTAGGGACTGAGGGAATTCTGCTGCAGATTTTTTCTGCGATGTTTAGTAATCCGAGCTCCACCCGGCATGGCCCAGGCGCAGTGGTATATAACCACCCTGCTAAGGCTTTGTCTTGCCAGGTGAATGGAGCAGGTCACCTTCATGGCTGGCTGGCTGGCTGGCTGCAGGCTTTCTCACCTGCCCAGGATACTCAGCAGTCAAGCGAGCCCTCAGCCTCTCCTCTTTGGACTTAAAGATAGTCATTAATCACAACTGTCAACATGCGCTAAAGACATGTTGCTCATGTAATCAGGAGAGGAGAACCTGTTCTTGAGTGCATGTGTTGGAAAATCAATGAGGAGTTTTTGTTTGTTGTTTGTTTTTTATTGTGATTTCAAATATGCTCTATGTATTTTTGAAAACGTTGCCTCTCCTTAAGATTAAGATCAGTTTTAATGGTCACACGTTAAACACTGCAAACACACACATGCAATTGCGTGTGAAAACGGTGAAATTCGTCCTCTGCTTTTAACCCATCCAGTCGTCCTTCCTCCGGGGGGGCAGCTGGAGCAGTGGTCAGTCATTCATGGGGCCAAGTCCAAGTGTTCATGCTCTGTCTTGGTCAGAGACAGGGCAGCAATCCGTTCTTCTTGCATGTTTTTTCCATGAGGTTTTTATGATTTATGGAGGAAACCCCTAGTGAACATGGGGAGAATATGCAAACTCAGAAAGACCACTGAGCCACCTTCGGGGATCGAACCCGTTGCTGTGAGGCAACAGTGCAGTGCACTGAGCCACCATACCATCATCAAAAAGGACTGAATGTAGAGGCTCAATGTAACAATGACTGAAATGGGGATTTTATCTTCAAATGAACACAGCACCTTGAGCAGACAGTCTTGTCTAGTTACATTTGACAGACTCTATGGTAGAGCTTTTAACACCAGCTTATTTGGCCATCAAAGGGTAAGCTAAAGATTTTGTACTTCTGTGAGAATTCAATTTGCCTGTACAAAGATTGCATGTAATGCAATGTACCTCATTTGAATTCTGAGCTGTCTGCTTTAAAAGTGAAAACAACCATTTGAAAGTTCACCTCTCTTCATTGTTTACATTGTGGAGATTTGCTCAGAAAGCCTCAGGCTGAGAGTTAGCTCTGCCTAAAAGGGCACAATACCCTGAAACCATGTGTAATTTAATGACTGAAAACTTAATGAGACTGAAAACTATAAACACAAAATTCTTGTTCATTAAACAGGATATGTGTAAATGCTGTTGCTACATGGGTATTCTTCCAGGTCAGGGTCAAAAACCTAATATCATGTAATCATGATGTCCCCAGTTTACATGTCATCTCCTTCTGTTCCCAGTGTCTGACACCTATCAAATAATGTCCAAATTATCAAACTAATAATCTTTCAAAATCTGTTGCTGCTGTATGGATTTCCAAAAAAGGGTTTTGTGAACTACTTTATAAATAATAAAACGTTTGTCATCAAGTGCCAATGGAGAGATCCCGTCACTCACAACTTCTTTTAAAACTTTTTGGGACTGTATTTCACATCTGTCAGCTGGTATGGTTTGAGTGTCAAATGCGCTTGTATGATATGGTTTTCCTCACTTGTTGTTTGATATTGTTCGTGATACAAAAGCGTTATCTGTAACCTACTTACATGCTGCAATGCAATAATGTGTCCTGTATCATATCATATCATATAATAAACACTGGCCTGTATCCACTCTGACGTGTATTCATGTACGTTGTAAACTCACTTCTGGGTGTGCCACAGCCTACATTGGAATGTACAATACTTTGACCTGAAATGTGATAATGCATGAGTCATTTTAATATTTTTTCTTTTTTGGCACCACTGGAGCAACCTTAAACAACTACTTTGCTTTACATTATACTGTTCATTCACGGCCTTTTCCCCAGCTTCTCTACAGTGCATCAGAAGCAAGTTAGTTTGAATAGATATGTGTCTCTTGATTTTGCTCTATACCTTCATCTTAAATGTCAATCGAGCAAAATAACTCCTGGGTTCAAATGCTGTTTTGATTTTGCTGATCCCATTGTCCATTTGTTCTCTGTAGGTGCAGTATGTCATCCAAGGCTATCACAAGAGGAGAGAGTATATCGCTGCCTTCCTCAGCCACTTTGGAATGTGAGTCATTTGTCACTAGCCGTGTTTCCATAAACATATTTTATGTTTATTATTTTGAAGTATCACATTAGAAAAGTTTGATGCTTCAATACTTTGATTACGCTTGCCTGGGGTAGTTTTTGCCTTTGTGGAAAAAGAGTTGATGCGCTAAATGGGATATGGAAACGCCTTCGCCGAATAAGTTCTGACTTAACGAACATTTAACTCACATGACTGATCAGCTGTTACTGCTGAACCATTCCGCCTTAATTTGTCTTCATCTCCTGACAGCATGAAACAGACCAATGCTAGCTGACATGAAAGAACAATGGAAAGAAACAAGAAACAAATTCCTCTCTCCATTTTTCTCCCATAGGTGGGTTAGATGGATGAGGCCACTTGTTTTGTTTCTACTTCTACTATTCTGTTTACTAACGGATTACTGACGTAGTAAAGCGTAGCCGCTACCACCAACTTCTGCCCAAACAAGCCTAGTTTATATACTCCAACCCCCACCTAATTTGCATTTATTTTTGCGACATTTTGAAAGTTTGCTTAAATTCGCTTGTATGGAAAAACGGTTACGGCCCCTTTACTCGTTAACAAGAAAGTACTGAAGGTGTAAAATAAGAGCTGTTGAGACTTTGCACAAATAAATATTTGTGTATTGCAGGGGCGTGGTGGAGTATGATGCTGAGGGATTCACAAAACTAACTCTTCTACTTATGTGGAAGGACTTTTGCTTCCTAGTACATGGTAGGAAAATCACACAAACACACACACAAACATACTGTAGTCTGTTTCTGATCTGCCTGGATCCTCTCTGATCCTTCTGATCTTATCGTTCTATACATCTGTCCCTCTGCTCCTCGTAGTGGATCTCCCACTGTACTTCCCGAGGGACCAGCCCACCCTCACCTTCCAGTCTGTGTACCACTTCACCAACAGCGGTCAGCTCTATTCTCAGGTGCAGAAGTCATATCCCTACAGCCCTCGCTGGGATGGCAATGAGATGGCAAAGAGGGCCAAGTGAGTAGATCCTGCCTCATTTGATTTGTACAGATTTTTTTACCTAATTTCATTTAAAATAGTTTTCTACATAGAGAGTTAGAATGAAATACAATGCACATCTACCTAAAAAATAAACAGAATGTTTTTTTAGGTTTTGAAATACTCCACAAAGTCAAGTGTGTGTTTTCCGAGGCTGTAATGCCCAGTAAAACAGTTTCTGACAAGTCATACCAAGTCATTTATCATGATATTATTAGATATAATACAATAAGACCGCATTGTCTGGACTGCACTACATGCAGGCCATTTGTTGATATTCCCAGGTTTTATTCCACCTTCAATAAACATAAACTGCTGTGACCTCATTAGAGTAGGCGTTGGCTACGGCATGGAAAGTGTCTACTTTTTGTATAGAAAAGATAAATAACTGTAAATATTTGAAAGATCTGAGTTACTACAGAAGGTGCAGAAGGCAATACATAATGTGCTCATCTGTGTACTTCTTTATTTACTGATTTATTTATTTTAATACATCTCAACGTCACAAAAATCCCTAACCTATTTGGATTCCCATCTGTTAGCTCCTGAATTTGACTTGAGCTCAGCAAAGATTGTTTAAAGGACAATCCTGGCAAGCAGCACGAGCCTCCTGAAGCTTTCCAAAGAAACTAAAGTAACACTTTCATAAGGCTTGCCTCTGCGTGTGAACTCCAAATCATTTCAAACACGTCTCCCTGAGAAGAGAAATTAGCCCCCTCGGTTAGCTATTTTTGCTAACTGTATTTAGATCTACTTACAGGGTAACCAACAGCTAGCTTGGCTAGCAAACTATCTATTAACCTGCAATAATAACAAACGTATATATAAAGCATATATAGCATGGTTCAACTTCATGTTTATTTGTACAGGGACAGGTATGTAGCACAGCCCAATGCCCCACACCACAGTATTTATAGCCTAAGCTAATTTGCAATGCCCGTCTCTTGATGGGCCTTTAAAATACATAACTCTACAGCATATACACAAGAGACAGTACAAAACACAGATTCAACAACAGCTACATACAAAACTTCAAAAACTTCAAAAAAACAAATAAGCATATTTCAAAAAATGTTCAGTGACTTGCTGAAAGCCTTACCTGACACAAACACACACACATACACACACACACACAAAGCCTTGAATTCAGCACCTGAATATGTGGTTAAATACCTTGTGGACTGACTTTTTTCCCTTTTTTTTTTTCCCCGTTTGATTCTTTTTTACTTGCAGTTGAGTTATGCCTCTTGTGTTTCCCACAAGAGCGTAAACACATGGAGAGTACATATCTCATGTACAGTTGTAATTTTAAGAAGTAAACACATTCTGCCTTTCATCTGCACCTTCATACAATCTGAGGCTGACCCAGTGAATTTGTTAGATGCTTTGAAGCACAATCGTTGTCACATTTTGATGTGCTCTCTCCCTCCCCTCCTCCCTCTCTCTTTCTCTCTGTCTCTCACCCAGGGCGTACTTCAAGAGCTTCATCCCTCAGTTCCAAGAGGGAGCATTTGCCAACGGGAAACTCTAGTACTCTCTAGCTTAATGACATGCCCGGAGAGGAGAGTTGCCTGTAGGAGTGTGTATGTGAGTATGTGTTTGTGCATGTCATTGTGTACCTGTATATCAGTATGCACAGGCTTACATTTATGGAAGTAATGAATGACAGTGTGCTTTTTGCACACAGACTCTGTGAATTCCGCATAGTTTGACCTTGGCACGGTTGCCTCTTAGTACGTTCACTTTTTATTTTGGTGTGCTAGGATCAGGCTGAAATGATGATTGTTTCTTGCTTGTTGCCATCTCACAGTAAACAGCCTTTATTTTGAAGAAAAACCTTGACAGGAACTTGATGTAACAACCTGTACGATCTGTCTGTCTGACCTAACAAAAACTAGCATGGTGTAATTATGTTGTGCCAATAATGCCTGGCTTCAAATAGTCAAACCCCAGAGTTGGGCTCACAACACTCCATCCACAGCTGCCGAGCTTTGAACAGATATTTTTTGATATGTAAACAATATGTACATGTAAATCACAAAGAGCTGTAGGGACGATGCAAAACACCTTTGTTTACTGTTTGTTTGTCTTTGTCACTTTGGCGCCGCTGTCGATGTTAAAATGATCTGCAGCTAGTTTTGCCTTTTAATTGTCTGTATGTTTTATTTGACTGTTTAAAGCCCTGGGAAGTCTTTTGCTGACATGTTGACAGTACTTTAAGTTACTGAAGAATGTGTTTTGTCAAAATAAAGAAGTCTGTTTCCCCTGACATTGTGTCACTGTTTTGTCTTTTGTCTGCACTGTTTGTTGTTTTGGAAATGATCCCTGACGTCATTGGATGGATGGGGAATATTCCCATGTTAACGACTTAAAAACATTCACAACATCAATACGTTTGTATGATTCCACAATTGGTTGTGCATTGACAATATAACACCATATTCATTACATTTGGGTTTCATTGCATTGAACAACAGTCTTTTGCTGGTGTGAGGCAAACTTCCGCATTCTTGGTTTCCAGGCGCTTCTGTATTATTAAGTATCAAGTCGGAAATATTGAAAATCTGAGTTTACGTCTTGAATGTTGACACAAACGTTATTTACAAGTTAGAAACTCATAATTGTGATAACTCCAATAAGACATGAATGCAGTGTAAGAGTCTACAGCCATGCTAGCGGCTCTGTGATGCTGTTGCTTATTATATTCATTGGAGCAGAGTAGTAAACAACTGAGTTTCTGCAGGTGTTAAAGCGAGTACGACTGGCTTTCCGCACATCAGAGGATATTTGCTTAAAGATGAGTTTTTCTCATGTTCCCCTGTAGTGCCGCTGGGCGTCTTTAGAGTCTCCGCAGCTCAGCAGGCGGCGCCAGGCTGCACTTCCAGGTCCTATTCACAATGAATAGCAGTATTGCTGTATTGCGGGAACATCTTCACAACTACAATGCTAACATGCTGATGTTTGGCAGGTAATATTTACCATGTTCACCTTCTTAGTTTAGAATGTTAGCATTTGCTAATTAATTACCACTAAACATTGATTAATGTCATTAGTTTTACAGTAATCTGGATAAGCCAAAGTACTTGATAGTCGAGGGCGCTGTTTTACTCTGGGAATCACCAATTATTCATCTGGCAGGGAACACCAGTGTTTGCTCCAAATTTCTAAATGGTTATCCATCTAATACTTGTCATGATATTTCACTCAATGCTAAAAATGTCTGGCGACAAAGAGCCTTTTTTTATTTCTCTAGAAGTGAGAGGATCACCAAATTCATAAGAATTCATCCTCTGTGGACATTGAATATATGTGCCAGATTTTAATGGCATGACCAACCAACACTGCCATCCCAAGAGCCACACCGCTAGTGAGGCCAAAAACAGAAACTGAGGCGTAGATGCTGCTGAGTGAAATAAATTGCATTTTTAAGGGAAACAACGTTTCGCAGAGCACACAATCTTCATTATTTTTCCACTGTCTTACTCATAAAGTTAAAAATGCCCTCCAAATGTGTAAAGGTTTACTTTTATGTGTACACCTCAGTATCTGTAATGCATTTATAAACCCTAGAGATGCTGTTGTTATTCACAGGCCCCCAATGTGCTTGTGTAACAAGGAGCCAGAGCACAGAGAGGATGTGTGTGTGTGTGTGTGTGTGTGTGTGTGTGTACACATGCCCTTGCATGGATGTGCACATGCATGTGCTTGAGCAAGGCAAGCGAGTATGCGCCTGCTTGTTTTCATCATTAAATATGAGGGTCATAGTTAGGGGTCCTTCGAGGCCTAAGGCACAGCCCTTTGCTATATTTATTGTTGGTAATGCAGCAACTGTCAAGTCTAATTGAGAACTATAGGGTGAATGTATCTGGGGCATTTAATAGCATCAAGGCTCTTAATAAAATAATTAAAAAGCAAGATTCTTTTTGTCTTTTTCACTGCCCCGCTCCATGTTTCTTGCTCTAACCTTTTCCGACCTGCTTTCAAAACATCTCTGTTGTCAGCCGCGGGACGAGCTGCTCTCATTTTGAAGATCGGGGGGGGGTGCGGGGGGTTCAAAGGAGGGGTAGCATCTTTAACAAGCATGAAAAAAGAATAGTTCAACTTGACAGTCAACTCGAGACATCACGACTTTGCACTCAAAAGGCAAAAGGTAGCAATGGATTTTCAATAGCGGTGAATTTCTGTGTGTTAGCCCCGTGTGTGAACCGAAGCCTGCCAAATCTGAATGGAGGGTTTACATTAGTTGAATAAATAAATAATAAACAGTGATTGAATCATTATATTTAAAAGGTGTAGCTTGAATTATTCCTTTGAATACCAACCATGACATTGTAATGTGCATAGTCTGCCAACTTAGATTGTCAGTCTGAAATAAAAGTCTTCACCCCTGAAGTTTTCCTCAGTCGTTGATGTTGACCCAAGTTGACATAAGCCCTTTAAGTAACTTGTAAACAATTCCTTCTAAAGTGGCTTAAACTGTGTCGCTGTTGCATTGCTTAAGTCACATTTAGTAAGCTTCCTCCCTCAAAAGTGTCTGCGCCTAAACATGGCTCACCTTTACACGCTTTTAAGCAACTTAACGTGGATTTATCCAGTGTAATGATCCTGTGAAGGTGCTGCTTAAGGTACCTTTTGAAGATGTGTTTCTCAACCCCCTGAATCACAGTGCAGAGGTCTGCCAACCCTGCAAGCTAATACTCCAAATCCACTAATCCAGCCCTCTTTAAGAGATCTCGACGGCAGTCGGATGGAATAATTGAAGGCTGGAATAATTAGCTTGGAATCTGTGGACGGGGATGATTAAATTGATGAGAGTGGGTTTTTTTGTGGTCTGGCTGAGTTCACGCTTTGCTGGACTGGGACTCCATTTGAGGAATCATTGAAGATGCAATGGTCATTTTCCCTCAGAGGATGAATGGGCGACTGAGTGGTGTTCCGGCTTTGTTTGAACCATTTGTGTACTCTACACTGGGTGGCTTGAGGTGAGAAGAATTTCATCTCCACCCTAGCCTTGCTGGTGGCGAGACAGCTAACTTGACCCAAGCTAACAAAGATAGGAGAAAACAATGCATGCTAAAAGACTGATGCTAACAGAGGCCTCTCTGCACCAGAAGAAGGTGTCCTTAGCTCAAGGGAGCTGGCAAACATGAATAGTAGCATTAGATTAACATTAACTGCTCTGGTGACAACCCTATAAGCAGCTAGCTCGGAGGCAGCAAGGACCTGCCAGCCCGGGGGAACTGACAAGTGTGTGAAACAGGATCACTTAAAGCTCAGCAACGAAGCACCTTCCTGGGCAATAACCCGGAGTTAGCTCTTGGCATCACTCACCCAACTTCACCTCAGAAGTCGGGCTAGTCACCGGAAACTTTTGAAGTGTAGAAAAGTGTGTGGAAGACGCGGGGAGTGTACATGAAAAGATAAAAAAAGAAGAAAGTGTGTAAAAGTGATTGAAAATCCTGAATCATCAGCTTGTGAAACATGACAGTAAACAGCCGGGGCAGTAGCAAGGATGAGGTAATCAGAAGGAAACAAGGAGCATCCAAAAGGCCTGAATATGTCACAGAGGGGTAAAGGCGGACAGCCGCCTTATTCGAGATTGTTTACTTTCTTCTCCTGTTACCGTGTCCGAATCACCCAATCTGCCTTTCCTGATTCTTTTTGTTCCATCTTTACTTTTTGTACAGCAGAATTTTGACTTAACATATTCCCCCCGGAAAGCAGAGGAGGGGGAAAAATCACCAAAAGTGACTGTGGGGTAGTTTTGTCTCTAAGTACAAATTCAGAGTGACATATGGGGAGTCCCCCCCCCCCCCCTCCTCCCCATTGCCCTCATCTTCAGCATGTTTGGAGGGAGGGAGTTGAAGAGGAGTGTGTGTGAGAGGAGGGGTGGATTTCAGAGGCTCTGCAGCAGTTGCGATGCAGCGTAGGGTTGTTGATGCGAGCCATGTTGAGGATGATGGAGCTGAGAGGCTTAACTAATTTTGGAAAGAGAGAGCAGAGGGAGGAGAGCGGAGGGGGGATTTGGGGCCTTTTGTTACAGCCTGTTTGATCTGGGAATTTGAAGGGGAAAAAATGGCCCAGAGATGTCGTGAAAATGAGAGAATTTATGCTTGGGTCCCTCACTCTTCTTTTTTATCAAACTAGTAGCACGGGAATTCTAATGCACTCCCAAGTCAAAGCAGCAGATATTTTTCTCCCCCCTTTTGCTTACAGATAATAACTGGATCTAGTTAAACCCTGATTGTTAATTGCTAATTACTCCTCGTACATGAGAAGCCAGGAGAGCGTAGCTAAGCCGATCAAATTAGTCTTTTTTCCGGAGCTTGTAGGTTATCCTGTTTTGTCTCATCTTCATGTTGTTGAGGCGTTCTGGATGGGCGTGTTTTCGATAGCTTTTGACAATATAAAGACAGTTTTTTGTCAAAGAGGGGAAAGAGCGGAGGAGGGGGGGTGCTTCCTCCTCATTTCCCCCTAGGTGTGATCATAGACACTTGATTTAAACCTTTCATGGGTTAAGCACATCCCGCAGGTGTTTTTTCCTCGGGAATACAGCTCTTGGTTCCCCTGCATTAAGAGAGCGGTTTGGCCTTGGTTCAATGTGTTTGATTGTCGCAAAAGATGAGACTCAATTTGCTTAAAGATACTGAACCTGGCACCCTGCGTTTCCTCGGCTGGAAGAGGATTCTTGGCTTTAATGGGGGTTTTAAAGGTAAGGTTTGGCAACAAGTGCTCAGTTACAAAGCATTATCTCAGAATCGCTTCATTATCAGAGGGTTTTATGAAATTTCAGAAAGCAGCATCAAGATGAGCCATGCTGGGTGGATTATCTCAGGGTGTTTACTGACTTTAATTTACTCCTCGTGTGTGTGTGTGTGTTCTTTTACTCCTCGGCGGCCTTTGTTTTGCCTCTCACCCCGAGATTCCTCCCTCTTTTCCTCCCTCCTTCCCTCCACCAGCTACCTGAGGAGCTGTCAGTCTGGATTGCCGCGCTGTTGGTTCAGCCTGTCAGGCTGAGGGACGCGTTGTGATCAGCCGTGGACACTGATAGACCTGTCAGGTGAGATGACAGCCGCAAGTGAAGACGCACACAGGCAGGTACATGTAATGTGACAAGACTCCTTCATCCCTCCACCACCACCATCCATTCCCGCTTCCCTTCACACCCCCCTCCTTTCTGAAAAATAAATATCCATGCGTTGGAAGTTAGAAGAGTGCACAAGGGATGAGCATGTTTCCTGACGAGTTGAGGGAAACTTTTCTTTTGAGCCTGAGCGGATGTGATGCAGCCACGGGATGAAGTGCGGCTCAGGCATCGGTTTAGTATCATGTCAACTTGCAGTTTGAATGTTTTTTCTGCGCATGGTCTGCATGAAATTAAAGGTAAATGTTTTCTGTTCTTGTAACCTTTTGACACTTCTGCTGAATGATTTATTTCCACTTCACCCTGCAGCTGCTTGTGTCTGAAATCACATTTGAATTCCAGATCTCGTGTTTGTGACTTTGGATGAATGGCAAAAAGCAGCAAAATCCCCAAAAAATCCATTCTTGACATGAGCTACAATATGTGAGCTATGTCCAGCTTGTGTTTGAAGATTCCATTCAAATGTTGATGTTTGCCTCCTCTGTAAGTCTTCACCTGGAGCCAGCTGCACCAACTGTTCTTAAGTGTTTACTAAGTGGAAATATATGCATTGCTAAGTTAAAACAGGCTGCACGGCACAAACTAGTTTCTTTTGAGGAGATTAGTTGTTGCTTAATATTTACACATGCTAACTGCCAGGTGTAACTGTTGTACAGCTATCTGAGCTAACTGAACCTCAGCCCACCCATCCACCCGACCACCTCCCTACGTGGACTTTGTCGCTCTTTATACTACGTCATGCTGTGTGTAAAATGGCACGCCGTCTCTGCACAATATCAGTCAGGAAGCAAACACATTGTGATAACACGCGAAATGACATAGACGTGTTATTCGTACGCCATTTGGTGAGACCAGGCTGGAATAGTAGAACCAAAACCACCTCTTGTCCACTATGTGCTCACATCGTTTTGACACTGCTATCACATGTTGTCCATTTCAAACGTGGGTTTACCAGTTTTCCGAAAGCCTTCATATGAGCAACTATCTGAAATAAAGCATGGATTGTCAGTAGTGTGATGTAAGCATTGTTTTATAATGTCACACAAGCAGCAAGATAAAAATGGCAATCTGTGTGTTTGCCCTTCTCTCCATGCAGCAGCAGCCACGCTACTTCAGTGGACCCACATGTCGGTGCTCGGTGGCAGCTCCACCACATCAGCTACATCACTGCATCCGTGCAGCTGTAAACTGTTGACCTCTATCTGCTCCTTTGGCCCGGTGGGTCGTGTCCCAGAGGACAATCATTATAAATACAAAAAAGAGGCGCCAACATCGGTGTTGTTGCAGCAAATGAGATAAGAGAGAGTGATGGTGGGAGCAGGAGGGGGTGCGCTGATGGTGGTAGTGGGTGGAGGGGAGAGGGTGGGGGATGGCTCATACCAAGTGACACAAACCCCCCTTGGCAGCCTAATTAAATTTTCCACTTTTCCACACTCACATTAAGCCTCCATCGAGCCGGAAGGAATGGACGCACCAGAGAAGTCGACCCCAGGAAGAAGATCAGCCACCACCCCTGCCTCCTTCCTTCCCATTCCTCCCTGTAATTCCACATTTCTGTTTGATCAATGACTGCTCAATCACAAGACGTTAGAGTCTCAACTGATACCTTCATTTATTTAAATATTTGTGCCATTTGGCTGTTTCATTAAGAAGACATTAAAACTTAAGGGAAGTATGTTTCAGTGTGTCTTTCTTGATTGACAGCTGTCTCCGTGTATCACAGTCAGTCACTAGTGATCGCTGCTTACTCGTCCATCTTCAGCTCAACTCAGGCTCCAACCTGCCACCCAAATATGTCTTTTTTCGCTCCAACGACAACATGGCAGCAAGCTTCAAAACATCCCTTTAGAAACCTATTAGTATTGTCACTGACTCTGTGGCCATGTTCCTTGACCACCATACAGTGTCATCCAGAATAAGATTTACCTTGGTCAAAGATGCTTCATCTGTTTTCTAATGTATTTGAAAGAATTATACATATATATATATATATATATATATATACACTACCGTTCAAAAGTTTGGGGTCACATTGAAATGTCCTTATTTTTGAAGGAAAAGCACTGTACTTTTCAATGAAGATGACTTTAA
>JAVQJD010034423.1:0-35836 GCA_036023655.1 Nannoperca australis | reverse complement strand
AATGTTTGTTTTTACCCTCATGCACAGAAATTGCATTGCCTTTTACTCCTAAGTTTTGCCTGGAGACATGCCAAAGGATATTTATCATTTGTTTGGAATGTATTATAAACACAATTATTTTAGGGAGGGGGGAGACATAAACTAGTATAACTTATATGCTTGTATTTTTCATTTTACCAGTTTTGAACTGCGCTCATTAGATTTATGTATCCATCCGGCCTGATATTAGAGGCATTTTTCCTGAATTACAGACATCTGCATTTCTGAAGGCGGCATCATTTTGTGCTGTTGTTCTGTTTGTGGCAAACAGTGTAAGAAATTGTGTTGCAGCCCATACGACAACAGCCGACGACAAGGAAATCATCTGTTCGAGGCTTGAAAACAGCTGCTCTGCAGTCATGTGATCTGAGTGAAGAATAACCAGATCAGACCCTATGGTGCCCTGTTAGATCATACTATATGCTTGCCTGATGATGAATGTCCCCCTGTATAGAGTCAGCATAGCAAAATCAATACTCTTCAAATTGAAACAGTATAGGGTTGTATTGATCCGCTGCGCTAAATCAAAATGAGGAGGCTTTGATACATCTCTCCAAGACAGCTCCCTGCCCAGTAATGACACACTATCAATTTTAGCTTTACACTGATAAATCAAGTTGAAAATTGGATGTCAGAGTTTTTTCCAGGGAGAGAGTGATTTTCCCTGCCCTCTGGTCCCCGCTGCTGTTGACCTCTGAACCCTGCCAGTGGATTATAAAGTTCAGGCTCATCTAAAGTGAAAGTAGATGTCAAGGCGAGGCTGATGAATCCATTGAAGAATAACGTCCAGCACTTTTGCAGCATAGGACTACCTCACTGTGACGATACTGTGAAGTCTCCCTGCTTAATGTACTCTTCAGCAGTGTGAGGAAGTGTTTGTTTCACACACATCAAAAATCTGTAATTCAAACAATTTAAAACTTCCACTGTAACAGTTACACACGCAAATGTATTGATGTTTTTTGCAAGTGCATTTTAATTTTATTATTAAATTTTAAAGGCATTATAGAAACTTGTTCTGCTCTGTATAGATTATATATTGTTGTTGGTGTTTGCACCATTTACATCATGTGCAGATGAAACTGCCTCACACAGCCACCCAGACCCACCTACATCCTACTGACACTTAAACTGAAATATTCACAATCAGAGCCTCTCTGGTGTCATTCTCCACCATTTATTCACCAGCACTCCTCAGGTACTAATTGTTTCGACACAACCACCCTAACAGAAATGTAAAAGGAGCTGAAGGAGACAAACTTCCCTTTGTTCCCATGTGGGCGCCCGTGTTCACTTCAGCAGCATCAGTGACAGCTGACGGAGGAGCCTCCGCTGGCCCCCACAGCAGACCTTAACCTTACCTGACTGGTCTATTGATTGTCAACATTTCTTCTGTATAATTACTTTTTTGTAGCAGAGGAGAGAAAGGAAAATGGCGGCACGTATTGATCTGTGGCAAGGCAGTGAAACAGCCGTTTCCCTTGACTAACAGTGAGTTTCATCTCTCACACTTGATGAATGGTAACAATCTGCTGGTGGATAATAACTTTGTGATGGAGTGAACCTTTTACTCACGATGTGCGCAGACTATTTGGTTTTGCCTGAAAGGGTTATCAATTTTATGAGAAGTCTGCTAGCACAAGGGGGAGCACCTTTAGAGGGCCTTATAGCCTCAGAAGGTTCGGGCTCTGATGACTCCTCTGGGGCATAAAAGGAAAGGCCAAGGTCTCTAGTTGTGCCTGGCAGTATAAACACAAATCAGCCTGACAATATAAAAGAAATAATTCAAAATATATATTCTTTTTGACAACCAGAGCAGCAAAATGTGTATCTTCTTTGCGTTCTGCATAAATCATTGTAATTAATCTAATGTATTCTCATAAAGACATACTTTTGTGTAAATATAATAATATATTGAGAGAATATAATAGAATTAGGTAATCCTAGAAATCATGTTAACGTGAATGTACCTCTAAGTGCCCGTTTTGCTATGAACGCAAAAATGCAGACTTAAGAGGTTTCTATTCTGCCCACTACACCAGCAAATGTTTTGAGGAGGTCTGAACCAGGCTTCTGCATACTATTTTTCATTTTTAAGTCCACTATCTAGAGAGGGTTAAAAAATGCAGCTACTTTTTAAAACAGCTTGCAAGTGATCATTATTATTTCGTTTTTTTATTCTTCATTTAATTAGATCTTATTTAAAACATGATGCTCCTTTGTTCTTGCAAGCTGATATTCTCACTTGCATTTGTTCTTGACCTACACCAGACTCTATTCCCTTGGGGAACTCTTAACCTTGCACGCTGTGCTAATTATCTCTGGAAAGAGGCCCATTCACACAATCATCAATTTCATCGGGTGTTGAAATTGAGCTGGGCATCGCCTCTCTGTGCCCCATTTCCGATGAAAGATGGGGATCCACCAAGCTGGCGATCCAGGGGAGTTCACCTCCAGTACAGTATGGCTCCTCATCCCTCGTCTGATCGCGTACGTCTGTCTTCATTACACCAGATGACCTGGAGTTAATCTTGTTGCTGCTGTGTTGTTTCCCTTTCGTCTTTGTCCAATAACCATTCCTCAGTGTGCCTATTCTCTATCTCTCAATCTACAAAAGAAAAGTCATATCCAATAACTAAGAAGCATTTGGATCTAAGCTCGGTTTCCTTACGCCTGCAACAGTGTTAAGTGTAGTGATGATAAGAAATGGCGAAATTAGAAGAGATGAAAGTCCTGTGTACAATTTGCAGCCCTCTG
Organism: Nannoperca australis; assembly: GCA_036023655.1. Classification (NCBI taxonomy): domain Eukaryota; kingdom Metazoa; phylum Chordata; class Actinopteri; order Centrarchiformes; family Percichthyidae; genus Nannoperca; species Nannoperca australis. The sequence continues at coordinate 33,040 of JAVQJD010034423.1, read as the reverse complement.
TGATAATCTGATCATGATGTTGGCCATACAGTCACTTAACACTTGGCATTCAACAAACGCATGATCAAGCTCAATGTGTTTTTATAGAGGACATTACTGTGATCCTTTTTTTCTTAGTTTATGGGTTACTTTGAAAGCAGTTGGTTGAGAAATGCTCATCACCAAATGCGTGCCAGTCACTACTTTTTGATGCGTCTTTCTTGTAGTGTTTTTTTTTATTTTCTAGCAGCGGTATGTTGAGGAATGTGGTTTAAAATGGTTACCAAAAATAATGCACTGGTTGACAGACAATGTTTTAGCATTTCCTCGCTTTGGTTTTTAGTGTCTTATGGCTGCCTGATGGTTTTCATGATGCGTGGAATCCCTATCATTACAGATCTGCATATGTGGTTCGGTTCAATTAAGCAACGTTATTTAATCAAATGAGAGGTTGTTTCTTACATTTCTGGACTGAATATGAATAATCCTGTGTGGGCAGGTACATTCCCTACTTTTCCCCCTACTTTTAGATCATCATCTCATGGACTTTGTGACCCATAGTTGGAGCCTGTTAGACTACTGAAAATGAAAGAAAAGACTACTTGTCCTCAGAGTTGCACTAAAAACTGATGTGTGTTCAGTGTCTGTGTGCCTGTGTGTGTGTGTGTGTGTGTGTGATAGAAACCAGTCACTGTGCCTTTGAATAGAATTGTCACTGATTACTGGCATTTATTATAATTACCCCCTACTCATGTCACCAATGGAAGCTCTTAAAAGGGGTATAATGGGGTTTTATTGAATCAGCATGTCCCTGTCCTTCCTCCCGATTGCCTCACACAAATCTCCTCTCAGCATTTATGGAATAAAAAGGAAATCTTTAACCATGAGATCCTCATCTGTCTGCAATTCTGCCCCTGTGCATGTTTTAGTGACTTTTCTGGTTTAAGTGACTTGAAAAACATGAAGGTAATCATTACTTTTGACAATAGGTCAGTGTAATTGCTTTTATTTCAATAATTATATCTTAATTGTATGGGATTTTATTTTATTTGCAAATATGACACAACAAGGCAATTGCCTATATATGCCAAGTATGGAGCTGATCTATAACGTTGTTTATTGTTTTTGTTTGCTTCTTATTTTTATACTGATTTGAATCACAATTCCATCCTCGGCTCTTTTTACTCCAACACCAACAATTAGAGAAAGTATGCGAAAACAAACTAGGGTCCCTAAAACAGTATCACGCTCTAATCCAACATGAGCTGTCAAACGTATCTCTTTTCTAGAATGATGTTATAGTTTCATATAAAACTGTTATCAATCCTTTTATTTTTATTTTCCTCCCCCTCTTATTTCGAATTACGCCTGTCAGCTTTTCCATTCCTTTTACAAACAAAACACATTCCCTGTAGACTGGGGTGTTAGATCTGGCCGCTCAAAAGCCACAACACTGTCTCCTTGAGGAAAGGTGTGCATTAAATACCTATTTATGAGAGAAGAGAATAGACGATAGTCGTCTTACACATTTATCCTACCGCACTTAGCAAGTCTGAAAGCATCCATAAATAATGGTGCTCCTGTTTCCTGTAGGTTATCAGTGCTGGAAAATTAGCTTTTAAAATGCGGTTTGAAATCCATTTGGGTGATTGATGGGTGACGGGACTAATAAATTTTGCCACTTTCTAGAAGGCCAGCTCACAGTCATTCTTTATGGTTGTCATGAAGCCAGACACATTTGATGTGGAAAATAAGGAGGTCTCGAGCCAAACACTGCATTATAAAGAATGCAATTGGATGGGCAATGTGTTGTTACACAGATAATACAGGAAACTAGTGTTCTATCAATGATTGTTAACTAAATTTTGCAATATATTCAGTGTACACGTACAATTTTACTATATGGTTTTGTGTGTCATATGAGTGAGCTTCTTGCTTATTCCCTATTTCCCATCATGCTTTGAAAACATGGGTGTGCTGCTGCAGACTTCCCTCAGGAGTGCAATTCTCCTGAGAACTTTTTGGACCACCCTCAGAGAGGATGTTCCTTCAGCACAGCACTTTGGCAGAGTTCAAATCAGCTCTAGCACTGACCACACTGTCTAAAATATCATAGGTCCTACTCAAACAGCAGAATACCACATTTAAACTGAAACCGTCTGCAGAGGACGCATCAAAATGTTACCGTCCAACTTATTAATCAGTCATAAGTCAATGCTTTGGTGAGTTGTGCTTTTTATTGCTGTTAAAGACAAATGAAGATATCTTGGCTTGAACTAAAGTTGTACTCAAATGAGCGTCCTTAAGCAGACCAAATAAAATGCATCAAATGCGGTTAATGCTTTTATAAGGAAATCTTCAAAGTGGCGGATTTATCCCCCACTGGCATCTGCTGTCTATTTGCACTAAGAATTAGGGGACATAATCTTCAGCAGTAATCGCCCAGTTGCCTACAGTGGATTTACATTTTTCACACTGAGTAATCTTGCATTTACAATATCATTTACGTGGGTTTCTCCTTTCAACCCACTGACATCTCTCTTTTCCTCAGTTAAGCTTTGAGGGAGATTGACAGGGGACAAGCTCAAGGCGTTCAGTCCTTGCTTTGCATACAGCGGCTCATGATACTTTGTGCATAGAATGAGCGCACGCACACACATACTCAATTTTGATTGATACTTAACTGAAACTGAGCTCTTGTTGCTGTCAGAGCCCAGCTAAGTCTCCTGAGCCTCTTGATTTCTGACATTTGTAGATATTATATTCATGGAGCAAGCAGGCAGTATTTTGTGATGTGATCCCCTGTAACACTTTAATCTGTTTAGACTGCTTCAATTCTGTGGCAAGGAAGGGGGCAGAAACCTCACAATGCAATAGACGGCTGCCTGCCAACGTCTTGCTGTATTTGGATTTGGACACAGTACCTGATCCATGGTTTTATTTGGAGCTTTGGATGGCTCTTTGTTGTAGTTTACCTCCATATTATGAACAAGTAAAGACAACATTTTAGATAAGAGCATAAAGAGCTCTGTTCTCCTACAGCGTTCATGTTTGTATAATAAATAGCAATAACACTTTATGAGTTCAACTGTGTGGTTATTGGAGTGTTCTTTCCTAACCACACATATAACTGTTGAATTTCAACTCAGTGAAATGCAGTGATGCCATATTTCTTCACATTTCACTGAAAATGAACCCCGTGCCAGGCTGATGTAATCACCTCTTACCTTACTGTCAACTGCACACCAATTATTTGAATCATCACTGTATTGCTCCTTCCCTGTTAAGGGTAAATTTAAAGTAAGATTTTTTTTTTTTTGCTGCATTTCCCTCTAAAGCAAGCATGAAGGCTTTGAAATAGCTCCAGCTAGTGCACAGTTGGAACAAGCAGCACTTAGTAACCTAATGCTAGTCCTGGTGCTTAATGGTTTGCATTAGCTGCAAGCAATAAAATTATCCCAGGTCCTCACTAATGTTGGAATAATCATTTACAAAGATGGTTACCACATGCTGGAACTGTTTTCTTCTTTTTCTCTTTTTTTTACTACCCTAATTTGCTGTTATTAATAATGAATAAAAATGCAATTTTCTGTCGGGTTGCTCCAGGGCTCTGGGAATCATTTCAATGAATATTTCAGCACATTATTTTAATCATGGCTCCACATATGCAGGCAGGGGGCTTGTTTCATAGGCTCATGCCTCAACCGCCCCAAGACCCCGATCATTAAACCCCACGCTGTCTGCGTTGAGGTTCCTACCTTTGATTTACAAGACTTGTTAAAAAACATTGTAAAAAAAGGAGGCAAGCTGTGCCATTTATACTTGTAATTTGATGCTGTATTTGTTAATGGGAGTGCCTGTGATTTATGTGTGCAGTGGCTGCTGCTGCTCCCTGCTGTTCTGATGTTCAATGCTTTAGCAGAGCTAACATTACTGGGCCTCTGCAGAGCATGCCACTAGTCAGGCAAATAAATGTGCTATCTGTGGCCTGATTTTTCTCCGCAAGATGTTTACTCCTGATAATGAAGTGGCTGCTGTAATCAGACCATCACTGAGGGGTGTGTGCTCTATCTAACCTCCCTGTCTTCTTGTCTCTCCCATAGTCAGCTGCATGACTTCTGGCGTCTTGACTACTGGGAAGATGACCTGCGGAGGAGGCGGAGATTTGTCAGAAACCCATTTGGCTCCACCCACTTAGATGTCACATGCAAGTCGCTGCAGGAGTATGGTGAGTTTATTATTTCTTTGTAGAATCAGAGTATTATTTATTAAAACACATCATAATAAGGGAGCTGAACATTCAAGGGCATCATTACCCAGTGTTAAATGTAGAATATCAATGTTGCCATGAAAGCATTAAAAGGGCACTAAAGTTAATCCAGGTTTGACATATTGCTTAGGAAAAGTTTTTATAGGTAACGCATTTATGAGCCCTGTGAATTGAACATGACACTTCCATTTTATTGTACTTTTTTATTTCCATCACAACACATACTCCAGAACAAATTGGATCTCTCCCTTTATTGTTTCTTCTCTTTGCTTGAAACTTTTCTTATTGACCCAGGCAGTCTTGTAGTGTTGCCCACCACCTTGTGTCAATTTTGCCTTATGTCATGCAACATCGACTTTTAAAGGAGAGCAGCTCAGTACTATTAAACACCCTTGGCCCTTCTCTCCCGCCTGCAATTGAATAGCAGAGCAAATGTATTAATGGCACTTGGGTGACTGTATTGATTCTGAAATTAATGGAGTAAGCGCACTTTATAGAAAATAGAAAACAGGCAATGCATTATGGTCAGTGTAGCCTTTTAAAATAACTGTAGACTTACAGCAACACATGCATAATGGTCACAATGTTCAGTGACCTCTGGCTATCTCAGTGTTGAGCTGCTGAAGCCGACCGTTGGCTGGGTTCTTGATGTCATCTGGCTGCTTTCAGCTCCAGCTCTGCCATGGCTGCTGATCATGGCAGCACTGTAGATAAACACATGCCAGCTGCTGCCTCGGCTGCAGGTGGTCCATACAGTTTATGAGACACGCATGCAATAAATGCACCGTCTGCTTTACACTTTGTGATGGTTCCGTTATTATTAGCCATAAGCTAATTTTATGAGCTTTTGGTGATGTCTTGATACTGTGACTGTGTGGACGTTACAATTGATGTCACAATTTTAGCACTTTTAACCTTCTTAAAAATATGATATATAAACAATAATATATATTTTCAGTATGCTGCAAATAATCCTTACCTCGCTAATAACTAATAAGGGTAGAAGTCATAAGCTCTTGCTTCAACTTTTTTGTCCATTGCTGTAATTTTCTGACATTTGTCAATTTTGTTTTATGACATTTACTCATTATTTTGAAGTTGCTTCTTTATATCTTTACGTTTAATGATGTTTTGTTTATATTATTGTATAACCTCCACAAACACACAACTTCTGGCGGAGCTTCGGAGTTATGTGGAGGCGAGAGTGCAACATAGTGTATTAAGCTATGTTGTGGAGAAACTATGACTGTCTTTCACATCTTTTGGGAAGGAGCAAGCTACAAAGTCAGAGCTACGTTCAAAGCCTAGAGACCATCAGTATTTTAATACTCACTAGATAGATTTTCATTGAAACATTACTTTAAGGTGGTGCAACAAAGCCTAACTACTTACCAAACTACTGGAAACTACTTTAATGCTTGTTTGAGTGGGGGAGAAGATTATACTAAAGGCAGATAAAAAAGCCATTTCATCCATTTCGATTGCGCTATCTGCTAACTTTGTCCAGTAGCATCGGCCATTTTCCCACTGTGCAGTTGCTGAAACTGGTATATGTGTGTGTATTCTCTGTTTAATTGACTTATGTGACTGATATCCTTAAGACAGTGTCACAAAAACAGTCCTTCAGATCACTAGAATATGCTTTTGAGCTATCAGTTTTGTTTCTGTTGTTTGACATTAATGCCTCGGTGTAGTTGACTGAAGACTTGTTGAAGTCCCGCTGGCATGTGGTGGTTTTAATGAGCGGAATAATGTATAAACTTGTCAAGTGAAGGGGATTGCCTGCGGTCGGATGGCCTCCTTGCTCTCCTTGAGAGGTGAGCTGCAATTTCAGGCTTTTTCCAGCAGGCTTTGATGTGGTTGCACGGCGGAGGCCAGGTTTTTGTTATGAGTTAAAACGAGAAGAACGTTTTGTTCTTTTGCAGAGCTTCAGTAGATTTCGTTGGCAGTGACGGTTGGCAGTTTTTGTTTTAAATGTACTATGGCAGTTTGTGTGGGTTTTTTTCTACTTCATGAATATTCACTTTTAATTAGCATGGTATTGAAGATAGGACCTCTCTGGCAGATAACCCTGGTGCAGAGGCTCAGAGGTTGGATATCCATTAGTTATAACATCCATACTTTGCTTCCTAGATTTGACAGGGACTCTATAGAACTTTTTAGTTTGTTGCTGGCTGCATAGCCACCAGAGTGGAACAACAAAGAGGCTTGTTTGAGTTGGCCCTTGAGAGTCATTATTAAAGCTTTAAAATCTGGGACTGTTGGAGAACCAGTAGGTTACATTATACACAGTTTCTGGTTTGACAGTATATGCTCAGCCATCATCTTGAGTTTGAGGAGGGCAGATTTACACGGTTGTGTTCAAAGTAAACGTCAGTCTTACGAGCTCACTTGGGTAAAAAGTGTTTTTGTTTTTTTCACAGGAACATTTTAGTGAGTGAGTGGCCTGCTTCGTTTTTGACAGCATCGAAGAGTCTCGCAATCTTTATTTTCTCTTAGATAGAAAGCTTTTATTTATTTTTTACCATTTTAGAAGTTGGAATAATTTATTAATTTGTTGTGTTGTTTCTAAGAGAGATTATTTGACTAATTATTTTTGAATGCTGATCTTGATATTTTTAGACTAAAGTTGCCGGTGCCAACGTTTTTAAATCCACATGTTAAAGTTTGATCTTTTCTTTGTGAAAGACCGTTGCCCAGAATGTAGATCATCCTCTGAGAAAAAACATGTAATTAACATTCTTCCTAAAACTCTTAGAGTGCAAATGCTGAAAGAGAAACTTTTTTTAAATCAATTTGATATATTGGCAAAACAAGTGCATCAGTGTAACCTCTGTAATCACTTTTGTGCGTGTGTGTGTGTGTGTGTGTACATTCATGAACGAAGTGTGATGGGAGGTTAAACTCAGCCTTAAACTCTGCCTCATTGTCTATTAGCAGCATTGACAGCTTAGCCAGCACATTCTGTCTCTGCCCTCTGCCTGTAATAACCTGCCCTGTTTCAGCCAGCCACGGCCCAGTATCAGAGTATATTGTTAGGTGATTGGAATTGGGCAAGCATGAAATGGAAGTCACGTTAATATTGATCCAAGTGTTTAACGGGGTGTTTTACCTCCGGGTGTCCTTGCTGTCTCATTTGAGGTGAGCGGCTTCTCTCAGAGCTTATTGCTCCGGCGGAGATCTCTATAACTCTTTACAGCAGCAAGAGGCACCAGCCTCGTGATGTGATATTAACCTCGTCCAGCATCATGATCAAAGATATTAAACTGTGACAAATATCATCGTGGCATTAACTAAAATGCAAATCTGGACATTTGAATGCAGCCTTTCAGTGAAGGCGTGATATGTTCAGAAACGGTTATATGAAGTACCTAACGTTCAGCTCCAGATGTGGGGATTATTCGACTCTGCTGTTAATGTCTTGATTGAAAGAAGATGGGCTTGTTTGTAACCTCTGGCAGCACAGTAGACACGCACTGCACATCCCAGGATATTGGAAAAAGATCACCCCAAGAGGAAGCGTCTGCACTGTATAAACTCCCCTGCATCAAAGTTATAATGTTTACTTTTACACTCTCAAAACACATACTCTGTAAAACGGATGGCTTGCATCACAGGAAGTATGAAGCTGTCATCCCCCCCCTCATTTCATCTTTCAGTGCAGAGTAAATAAAAGTGAAGAGGCAGAGGGCAGAATTGCATCGCCCGAGTGGTAATGCAATCCCATGGTCTGAACTTTTTCTCTCCATGTGGAATGTGGAGCCCGTGGAGAGGGTGCGTAGGAGGGCAGGATCTGAAACAGATCGAGTCTGGGAAACGGAAGATATACATTTAAAACACTCTTTAGAGCTCGCGTTATATGGATATTGGAATGACTGCACAAAACATTGATTACAAAATAGTGTAGTAAATAATCTTTGGAACCGAGGCTCATGCCAATGCCTGTTATCTACAGAGATCTGACAGAATCCGACATAAAACAGAATCATTTCTGCAAAAGCTCCAGAGTTTTAAGTTCTCTTTCCCAGTCTTTGTTTAGAAAGAGGTTGAGATAGCTGCGCGTCTCCGGCTGTATCCAAAATGTTGCCCGTCGTATCAATTGACAAACATGCAGTGATTTCTACAAGAGCCCCGCATTTTCCCTTTACCAGCATTATCCAGATCTTGCTTTGCTGATCAAACCAGTTCATGAAAACCTCCCAAAAATGAGCAGTTTGAGTTATGTTGTTTTATTTATAGTTGTGTATATTGAATTACCCAAAGTATTTGTGAAATCAGATTATTTTTCTTCTGAAGAGAAGAACCCATACACATTAGTTGAACCTTAAGTGGAACATGATGTTGTGGATTTCTTTTTGGAGAGTGGCAGTGAAGTGATGGAAGCAGGGTGTATAATACATAAGAGACTTAGAAAATCTCAGCTCACCAGCTCTACTGAGGCTATAAAAATGAAAAGCTGGTGCCACAAACTCTCCAGTGTTGCAGTATATGAAACATGGACCCTTGGCAACAGTATAATAGTGGATTCAACAGTCTTTTAAAGGCCTTTCAACTCTTATCTATTCCATACTGAATAGTAAAACTACTGAACACTGAAATATTTCCAAAGTGTGAGTTTGTGCCTAGGATTATAAAGTTTATTTGACTTGAGATTTATCTTGTTCACAAAAGAACACATTTGCTTGATTTCATCACTCTGTGTCTCTAAAGGATAATTATTCATATCTATTTGTCTTGTGTAAAACACAAAATATTGCTGCTTATGCGTGTTCTATTTTTTATGCAACTCAATATTTCATTTAAATTGTAAAGACACAATGAAATTTGCACTTTAACTTTCTGGGAAAAACCTCCGAAGGTAACACAGGACCACGGATCCGTGTTGAACCCCAGTGGTGAGTGCTCAGGGGCGTCCTCCATTGGTCACAGCTGGCAGGTCTTCCTCCGCCTCCAACGGGGTCATGAAAGCTCTGCAATGCACTTTACTGCGTGTAATTAGTGCACTCTGAAGCAGTTTCAACTCAGTGATTGAACAAGAGGACCCGTGAGACTGGTGATCGGTGGCTTCTCCTGGCACTGTTTCTGCAGGGCGTGAGCATAGTCATGAAATGAAACTGCTGGGATTTTTCTCAGAGACATTGAGAAGTCAATGGCACCGGCATTTGATGGACTGCTCACTTTCTAAGGTTAATTAGATAGATGCTAGTTGGTGTAACATCATTACATAGTATAGCAAAGAAATTCCTTTCTTTAATAATGATTTTATCAAGAGAACATTGTTTGGAAATATACATTTAATAGGATTTGAGAGAAAGAATGGACTCCATTTACATCCTCTCAAAGCTAAACCATACATCTGCTGTGTTGCTTGGTCGTGACCAACCTGATAGATTTCAGTTCAGTGTCCTATTGATCATGTGATTTGTGGAGGATAAAAACAATTGCATTCAAGGATGGTAAAATATAAATGTAGAAGAATTTCATCCTCTCAAACCATAGAATCAACTGAGCAAAGAGTGTTTAAACCCTTAAGTAGGTGATAATTGGATAAACATAGTATCTGCTGCAGCCTACACGTGGTCATTCATGTAAGTTATAGCACACATTCAAGGGTCATTCTCTTTTGTTTTGCTATTTAGCGGTCAAGGGTGAACACATGAAAATGTTTCTAACGAGTCTGCCTTGACGCCACCGCACAGCAAATCCTTTAATTGTGACAAATGGTGACCGTTTTCACAGCCACACATTTAATGCAAGAATGTCTGAGTCAGCGGGATGTCACTCACTTGTCATGTTAGCAGATTTTCTTTTTAATGTCAAAGCTCTTCATGTCTCGTTATATATATAACCATATTACTTTTTCTCTGAGAAAACATTTGTGATGTGGGTAAAGCTGATCCTCTACCCTGCATTTGCCTGTAGAAATCAGCATGGTTTATTTGGTCTACTCAACCCTGGACAGACTTGCCAGTCAGAGCATCAGCCTGTCTGCTGAGTTTTCCCTTATTTACTTGGAGCATAATGATGGTTTACAGAATTACAGTTTTAAGTTTCACTCTTCCTGCTTTGATCTCTGACCGCTGGCTAGCTTTCGCCTTTAACATTACACAGAATTCATTTCCGAAACGCACAGACGTCTTCCCTCCCTCTGATGAAAGCACACCAGATATGAGACAGAGCAGGAAACAGACTTTTTTCTCAGTAGCAGTGTTGACAACAGTCAAATGTGACCTCTTCAAGACAAGGTACATGTTCCTCAGGGGAGGGAGAGGCAAATTAAGAACTGTGCTGAAAGGAAACATGTCAGATGGGTGTCAGCCACCTCCCATTTCTTGATATGTGCTCTTCCTTTCATACACGCAAGTTTTTCCTCTGGTTATTTCCTACATTGGACTTCACAAAGACAAATTCACATTCTGAGCGGCCGTGTGGCAGACACATGTTGGGGATGGGCTGATTTAAACTGATAAATGTGTTGTGAGACCTCTTTGTTTTGCAGGATGTATGAACACATCTTTGTCAGTGCTCCTCTATAGCCATATGATGAAATCCTGGTGTAAGCAGCCTCCTAATTGTGCTGTCTGTTCAGTCTCACTCTTGTCAAGCCTCCAAAAGCGGCAAATGATATACCTAATCGACTACGAGCTCGAGATATATCCCCCGACTCAGCTGTTGGTCTTTCAAGATACCGATATTGTTTCATTGTTGACCTTGTCTAAAAATAAAAGCTGAAACACCTCTGATGTTCAACCAAGCGAAATGTATTCAGTGAACAAATGTGTACCCTGACATTCTTTCATATGCTATGGCAAGTACATTAGTGAGTATCTCATATCAGGTTCATTTTGCATATATTGTGTATTTCCTGCATTGGAAAAACATGCATTCCTGCATGTTTTTTAATAGCCTATAAAAACAGATTATTTAGTTTGAACTTGTGGATATGCACAAACTCGATTAGAATAAACCTGGTTTGGTCAGTTATTTTGAGGTTCCTGCAACATGTAAATGTGTCACTACACGTGTTTTGGTTTACACGAGTAATCCTTTATTTTTCCTACACATACATGAGGTCATCACGTTTTTTGTTTATTTTTTTCTCTTTTTTTTTTCTTATAATAAAAATGTTCTTGTACTTTATTATGTGATTTTTTTATATGTTGGCTATAGACAGTATTGAAATGTACTATATTGTACATTAGATTTTCTTGCCTTATACTCAAAGCAAACTTTTGCTCACTCAACAGCTGAACCTTTTCATACAGACTGACAGGATAGGATAGTATTGCTGTACCGAAATGTATCGGTGGAAACTGCAATAGTTAGTGACTATTTAGTGAATAGGAAACATGTTAGGACTTTGCAGAGGAATAGACCATGGCCAGGTATTTCTGTCCATTTAAGCATAGTGAAGTGCAATATTTTGTAGTTTCTCATCCCTACATTTCTTTTGACAGGCACAGAAGAGGATGAGTTGGTCAAGTCTAAGAAGGTCTTCCGCAGCCAAACCGTGACCAGCCAGAACCCAGAGACCGAGTTGACACTGGAACCAGATGATGATGCCGTCAGCCTGCTGCAGGAGAAGGAGATGGACAACCTGGGTGGTAAGTCAGCACGCCAGCACCTCCATTAACCCCAAGTCAACATCACCTCTGCTGTGCTGTCTTTTATCTGTCTTCTTTTTAATGGCTGGCATAGTTACAGTGTACATGATTAATATCGGTGCATCAAATGAAGTGTTTGGATCAATGTAGTAGCCTGTAACCCTCGTTATATTGCATTGGCAGCAGGACAACTGAAAGGAGAAACGTTTAGATATTTGGAATGATTTAGTATTTAAAATCTGTTTAATGCATTTGAGTTTACAGGTTGCTTTCTGCAGTTCACTGAAGTCTTAGACTCTGTCCCTGTGTTCTAATCTGGATAGCTTTGCTTAGCTTTGACAGCTACATATTGTTTTGGTCTCATAAGTGTCGTCCTCTGTTTTGTTTTGGATGTCGTCAGCATGGTTCCTTCCTCGAGTGTTTATCTCCAGAGGCAAGTCTCCTAAAGTTAAACTAACACCGGAAAGATGATCAATCCAGATATGTCACAACTCATATTAAATTGATTAAAGTTGATATGAACCACTCCTTGCTAATGTTTAACTTTACTGTGGCCTTATTTAACCTGTCATCTGACCTAATAATACCCTCAAAGGTTGAGTGACACCATTCAACATCTGTTTGTTTGTATAAATTAAGTAATTGTGTGTAGTTCATATTATTAATCTCCTAGTTAAATACGAACAGAGCATTATAATGTAATGGAAATTCTGCTGTCCTGTGGCTATAATGGTCATTACACTTTAATAAGGCTATAGTAAAGTGTCATTTACTGTAATCATCTGTAATCAAAGTGATCTGAGCTAAGACCTGATAGCACAACACTTCTCACAAAATCTCTTGATGAAACTGATAAAACATGATTAAAAACTATTTAGTATTACTTAAAATCCTATAAGATCAGTTGCAACATGTTATGCCCCGCCAAGGCGACGATTAGGCTACCCAACGACCAGTATTTTAACCAGCATCACACTCTGTTAGCCAAACGATCAAACCAACCCCTGGCTGCTTTTTTTTGTTATTGCCGTGGCTTTTGAAAGGTAAGTCATCCAGAGTTGTGTAGTGCATTCATTTTGACACGTAGTGTTATCTCAAATTCTACGTTTGTGCGCTTACCGGAAATGACGATCGCAACCTTTGAACGCATCTTCTTCTTCTTCTTTTTAATGGCGGATTGCCGCCGGGCGCAGCATTATCACCTAAGTTTTACTGCGATTGCCGCGCGCCGAAATATCTGTCAGCTTATTTGCTCACTCGGCTTCAACTGATTTAAAGAAAAAATTTATGTAGTTCTACTTTTAGCCGTAACAATCGCAACCACGACCGCCATTTTTTATACACTGATGACCCTCCCCTTCCTCTACGTAGCCAAGATAGCTGTGGAGGGTGAGAAGTGTCCACACTCAACTTTCTGGCCGTTTGGATACATCATATGGGACAGGGACATTTTTGGACATTCATTTTGGTAGTGGAATTGCAATTATAATGTAATGTTTTATTTTGTCACTATATTCCACAAGGTAAATTATTCACAGCCTACAAAGGAACTTTAAATTGTATTGAGTGTCACAGGTTGATGTTACCAAAATGTTTTTACTAAACCGTAGGGGCTGCCACTGAAGCACATGTTAACAGTAACAAATATAAATGCATGTATTTAATGGATTCATTCTAGGTGCAAATTGTGATAGAAATAGTATGGAAAAAGATGCCCTGAGAATCTCAAACACTTAAAAAATCAGTTGCATGGCCCTGTACATTACCTAGTTATCATGGTTTACTATTTGAGGCTCAAGCTGAATCAGGGCACTGCTGAGCAGTGAAATCTCCTCTTAAGATCCCACAGATGAATCTCATAGGACGTGGCGGAGGCTAACCCGTCCTCTTTATCCAGGGGGCCAGCAGGCAGCCAAACACTCCATGTCTGTCAGATGAACCCTGCACTGCCCAATCTAAAGAGCAAGGCAGGGTAAAATACAATGAGGATGTATTCTCCTGAGAGAACTGATAATGGCCTTCTACAAAACAGAAATGCTGAGATTGAATATTTGTGATACATTTATGATGTATGAGCTTGTCTGAAATCATGATTCAGATGCTGAAGGTGGACATTGACTTTGAAGAATAAGTGCTGGGATTCAAATATTTTTTTTATTTTTATGTTGAATTAAAGATGAGTTCATGTTTGTACCAATAGGGGAGCTCCTCACTCACAACATTTGGATAATGTTTTTACCAAGATGCACTGTCTGTGTTTGGCCTGTATCTAATCTCAGGCATGAACAGCCTTAATGAGAGATCTGGGACTAGATCCTTGTCAACAACAGTGCTCCTCCTGCCAGCCGTTGGGTCAGTGCCTGCTGCTGCTGCCAAAGGGGCGGCGTCTGCACTCAAGGGCCCAGGCAGTTGTGGTTACTGAACACTGAACCTATGATTAGTTTTGCTCCCCCACAAACATTGGAAATGCTGTCTGTGCTCGCACTGGCATTAAATTAGCCTTTTTGTATGCACATATTGTAACCAAAATCGGGGAAAAAAGAAACTCAAGATGAGCATGTGAGAGGAAAGAAGAGGCCTCACAAGGCATTTCTCATGTCAAGCTAGAGTCTGTAGATCTGACTGTTCTGCCGGCTTACTGGAACCGTGTTAGTACCCCGAAGTGTGGTTTAGCAGCCACAACCATTTTGTTCTGCCTTAATTTATCCTTTCTGTATCCATTTTAGTCCCTTTTTTACAATACTGATCCTTGAGTGGTGACATGTTTATAAAAGAGGCAACCAACACAAAACATAAAAAGTGAGAGGAGGACAGTTTTGCATAAGCAAATTCCTTAATATTTCTTAATATAAACAGAATATGGGTGACATCAAAAAGAAAACCTACAAACACTGGACATTTTAATTGTTTATATCAAATATTTCAGTTTTTTTCTATCTTTCTACTATCCTATTTTTATCTAAACGTTGTTTGCTGCAGCTTTATTAAAAAGTTCAAAGTGGAATATTTCTTTATACTTTTACATTTAAAATGTATTTTATATGTTGTAAAGTAAATGGATGCTTTGCATACTGTGTGTGTGTGTGTGGGGGGGGTCATTACAGTGACTCAAATGAACAAGCCCCTGGGCCTCAGCTACTCAGCATACAGTAGGTTCTAATGGCTGCAGCTGTGCGCGTGTGTAAATGTGCGTGTACCTATAAGTCAACATGTACATGTTTGCAAATGAACGATAGTGCTCAGGTGTGCAAGTAACACACTTCTATAAAGGCATTCGGCCTTATCAAACAGTGCAGTCCAGCGGATGGATTGTGGGTAATAATATACCCATCTTCTCAGCAGTTCTCTCAAACTCCCGCCTCACCAAAATTAGACTTTTCATCACTTCATTAAATTGGCCCGTCATTTCACAAATATTAGTATTTTCATTAAAAGAAATACCCAACAGCTGGGAGTTCCAAGCTTTAGCCTATATACACCACTCATCCTGTGTAACTTGCCCTTAATTTCATTATTCTCCTGTAAACATTTTAATGCCATACAGCCTAATTATGGAAGGATCCCTGAGGGGATTACAGACTAATCCTCTTCCTCCCCATGAGCAATGGATGCTGGGGCTTAATGCTTCAGGCTAGTGTCTTTCTCTCTGGGTAGCCCTTTAGGGCCACAATACAATACATCAGCCAAAGTGTTATTGTTAGTAAGAGGTGAATGGGCTTGTAATTTAGGGTCTGGAGTGAACATAAAGACACTCTCCTTTTTATTGTAGCTGAAACATTTTATGACACAAAGAAGGTCAATTGGCAGAAATAATAATAAAAAGAATAGTTTTACATTAATACTTTAACTTCTTAATGGCGTACAGTATAATGTGTTGCTTATTAAATGGTGTCTCTCTTCCTTTAGAAATACACTAAACGTTATTTATAATGCAGTAAAACAGGTTGAGGTTAGGGCACTGCACGTATTTACTCCTCATATGAAGCTTGTAAGCAACGTGTAGCGCCTGGGCGGATAGCATCAGCAGATAAGATCACCGTTAATGGACCCGAGCAACGCGGAGGAACAATCCGGGGAGGGTTTGACTGGGCAGCCTGCAAAAGCGATGAAGGGGCGCTGTGGGAGTTGAGACCGAAATCCACTTGTATTCCTGTAACACTATCGGCCATAATTGGCTGAGGAACGCAGATTAAGATTGATGAGACATTTAAGTGGCTCTTTGGAGTTTAAGGGATCGATAAATATCCCGATTTCGAGAGCTTTCGTTTGAGAGCAGACAAATCACTGTAACGGTGCTCCACAGCGACACTGATCTGAGAACATGGAGGATGAAGCAGAGGAATAGAGGGAGAGGGAGGAGACTGAAATAAAGATGTGATCACTATCAGCTGGCACAGCCACAAACCCACCGTGAAAATTCTGGACAATTCTTTGGACTTGAGAACAAGCTTGTAGTTTAATTGTGTTCAAATGTATACGGAGGTGTATTGGAAAATAAAAGACTAGCTTTATTTTAATTTCCGGAATCAATTCATAAGCTTTTTTAAGCTCCCTGAATATTCATATTTTACACCTGTACTGCAAATCCGTTATTATCACAGGACAATGTGAGGGAAATAATAAAATAGTTTATTTTCTTTAACTTCATGGAAGGCTTTTTTTCTGAATAGTGCTGGTTGTTTGTTTTACGATCAGATCATAAAACCGTGTTATCGGCGCATTACTGGTTTACAGTTACAAATAGATACTTTGTTTTGATGACACTTAAATCTGTTTATAGGCGTAGATAAATCTACTGTATTATGCGCATATATGGAAATGTGCGGTTCAAAGACCAAAAAGCATTAAAACGCCGTTGTTTTGTGGTCCGATAAACAACAAAACGTAAAAAAAAATTACAAAAGACTTTTCAAGGAGCTGACATTATACGTAATATAACTGAACTACAATAATCATTTAAAACCGTGTAATGTGTATACGCGCACTGTGGATAGGCCCACGCACGTTGCTCCATGGTGTGATGCAAACGGGCCGCTGGCGTTATCCTGTAATCGCAATGATCAGTGTAACAGAATTGACCTCCGCCTCGCTTTATTGAACATAATATCTTTGTTTCTTTTTGGGGTTTTTTGCACGTTACTGATTGTGCACGTGCGGCTGCCCCCCCCCCCCCCTCTACACTCTGCAGGCCCAGTGGTCCTGAGCAGCCCGGCCCAGCTCGTCGCCCCTGTCCTGGTGGCCCGGGGGACTCTGTCCATCACCACCACTGAAATCTACTTCGAGGTGGACGAGGATGACCCCGTTTTCAAAAGTGTGGACTCCAAGGTAAGTCATCTGCAAGAAGGTGTGCAGACCCGAGTTTAAAGAGGGTAGTTTGGCTGTCGACATGTTTGGCGGTGGGTTCTGACTGGCCGACTGGTATTAGATATTCACTACATTTTAAACACACACATTGTCGGTAGACCTATACAAAGAAAAGGCGCGGATTTGCACAGGTTATGTTTTCAGAGAGGCGCGCTTCGCTTCCACCAAAGCTTCGTCTGTAAAATGACGTTTTAAAAATCACAGTTCATTTACATTTTGTGTGTTTCAATTTGTTGCATTATTTATGCATTTAAAAAACCCCACACGGCCATTGTGCCAGGTTTAACCGTTAACCAGTAGCGACAGTTCCCACGAAGTGATGCCAAGTTAACTGGTTATCCACCTAATGTTGGGGAAAAATCCTTGCACGTGGTTGTGGTTTAAAAAAGCCAAACCGATCTTCAAAGTTGCAGATCTATTTAAAAATGTGTATGAAAACGATCCCTTCCTTTTTCCCCCATATTTTTTCTTTTTAAGGTGTCAAACATTTAAATAAAACACCAGGAAAAGCCAGAAATCCCGACATGAAACATTCCATTATATAGTAATTGCATGGCATTAGGCCTTCACCACTACTGTCAGAAACACATTTAATAAAACCATAGTGGGACACAAATATAAAACAGCTCGTTTTATTAGCTCTTTAAATTAGATCAAAGACAGAAATTAAAAAAATCAGATCACAGATGTTATAATCCAGTGTATTTCAAGTGCATTTTTTTCAATTAAACTGTAATATATATATATATACTATATATATGTTATCATTTTCATTTTTTGTCATGTAGGCCTAAGCATGGTAGAGAAAAACAACAACCAAATGTTCTAATACTTTAAATAATAATTCAAGTAAATTGATGGAATGTTTTCAATGTAGCAAATGTCGTATGCCTACCATCAATATGTAAACTTTCAAAAGATTAGACAATGTCCATTGAAACAGATGAATCAGACTACCACTGATGCAAGTATAAATTAATAACGTTTCTACCAGATAAAGAAATAGTTCAGAAGTAGGTTTAAACAGGTGGATCCTATTTACGTGTCACAGAACAACATTCACAATTTCAGACCACTTGAATCACAATCTATGAATGTATTTACAGTATAAAATGTACATGTGTGTTTTTTATTTTTTATTTCCCAAAGTTAGTCACGGGGCTTTATTTTAAAGCATTTAAGAAAATGTGGGATTTAGGCAACCGTGTGGCACCCCTGCTGAGGTGGCCCCCTGGAGTAACGTTAGCCAATAATTTCAACTTGCTCCTAAATATTGACGCCGCCAAAAGGTGCACGGGGATAAAGGCAAGATAAACTGTGATACAAAACCTTCTTGAAAGAGGCTAGGCCAAAACATGTTCAACAACAGAGGACAGTCACGCTTCACAAGACTTTGCAAATTGGTTGGCAATATTTTTCTTCTGTCCGTTAATGAGCTCTTTACCACAATATTTTTTTAAGACGAGGAGAACTAACATATTTTTACCTCAGAGTTTCTCCAAGCTTTTGGGGTTGGTCAGTATTTCTCTTGCCAGTCGCCAAGTCTGTTTGGCTGCATTCTCTAGAGCAGAGTGAGGTTTTCCTTGAAACAGATCTAAATTGGGCAGGAAATAATGCGGGCACCTTCTGCACTGCAAACACGAAATGAGCTGCAATAGTATCCCGTTCAGGCGGTCTCCGAGGCAGTTCTCATCCCAGTCCGACTCCCTGGGATGCTTCTCACACTCGTAGGAAACCAAAGTTTTCATGTGGTAGTTGTTCAGGGGCTGTCCGGGCAGCTCGAGGTGCCGGTCACGTAAGGCTTTGAGGACCGACAAGCATTTCTTCCTGCATCCACCCAGAATGAGCCGGTTCTCGGCCTCGGCGAACTGCAAGACCCAGGCGTCGCTCTCTGCGGAGCTCTGCTTGCCGTTCAGGGAGTAGCACTCTTTGGATAAAAGATTGAAACCTTCCGCTTTGACTTCTGCCACTCGGTTAGGTCCCGGCCAGGGGATGTGAGGGAGAGGCCAGTGCGCGGCGCTTCGTGGCCAGATCCCAGTGCACTTGAACGCCGGCGTGATTTGCACCACGTATCTGTCTCTAATGCGCAACTTCACCTCACTTGTGTCAGCGACCATTTTGACAACATCTCTGTAGCTACATTTATCCACTGCCTGCGCCACCAGCGTCTGAAATCTCGACCGGATCTTGCGCGCCGAGAGGTAACCGGAGGCTGTGATGAATTCAACCCAGAGAGACATGCTTCTCTTGCGACCGTCGCTGAGCTTGAGCACGGCACAGCCCGGGAGAGACCCGTCGTCCACAAAGTTGAATACTCCCATCTGATTCAGATAGAGTACGACCTCGAACTCCGTCGGTGAAATGACCTCCAGTCCCTCGAAACGATTATCCATCTCGCTGAGAGAACTGATGAAGCGGGGCTCCTGCACCTCGACCTCCTTCAGGACATCCGATACCACCTTGCACACCTCCCGGATGGTCTTGGAGATGGCTGCTTTTCGAGATTGACATTTCTCGTTGTAGTATTTGTTTAGGTGATACACCAATTTTGCCTGAGCGGCTATCATATTAGGGCAGAGATCCGGGTTATACACCGGAGTCTCGCAATAAGCCGAGGGATCCAACGCGGCTGTTTGTACGGGAGCCAATTTTAGAGAAAAATAAAGCTATTTATAAAGAAAAAAAGATGTCTATTAATAAGACAACTATTCAAAGCTGTGCTTAGAGCACATGCGTAAAAATCATATCACAACATGCACAGCTGTTGTACCGTGAACTGCATTGAAGTGCTCGAAGCAAGTCCTTGAATTTATCAGGATGGCCTGATTAAAAGTCCATTTCAACCGTGTGAGATTCAGTAGCTGGGGAAAAAATACCGTTTGCTTTTCTCTGATCACTGTGCCAGTAGGTGTCCGCGTAATTGCGCAGAGTGGAGTGTGCCCTCCTGACGCAGACGACCGGTGTTGCTGTGTTTTACAACAGGGAGACACACACACTCTTTATTATAAGGGAGGAGTTGAAACCAAGATGTCCAATCGCTGTCTGGTGCGTCACGCTTCCCAGTTTATCGAAAACAAATCCATCCCCGGGTGTTATATACAAGTAAAAAGTACAGGTAGTAGTAGTATATCGAGGAGCGGAAGTACACCTACGCATTTGGAGAGAAGAAAACAACAAAATTTTCACTGCGTTACGTTTCTTTTTCTTGGACTCAATCTGCTGCTTTTTTAGTATATGTTGAATATATATGAAACAGTAGGTGGATTTAGACTCGTTAAAGTATCTCTTTGGATAATAAAACATTTAAATTTGCCATATTATTTAAATCGTTTCTTTTTTGTCCAGCCTATAAGCCACACAGATCATTTTAAATTGCAATTGAGCAATTCAGAGTTTTTGTTACGCAAAATATACAAGTATTTTATAACTGAGGTTTAGCTCAT
Organism: Nannoperca australis; assembly: GCA_036023655.1. Taxonomy (NCBI): domain Eukaryota; kingdom Metazoa; phylum Chordata; class Actinopteri; order Centrarchiformes; family Percichthyidae; genus Nannoperca; species Nannoperca australis. The sequence continues at coordinate 12,380 of JAVQJD010034423.1, read as the reverse complement.
TTGTGCCTTTTTTTGTTTTTGAAGCCACAAATTAATAAACCAATTGTGACCCTTTCCGGGTTAGTTCAATTAGGCAAAAGGAATCGAACAGTCTGGTGAGGTACCAGGGTTAATTCTGAAAGATAATAAAGTTATTGCGCTATTTATATTTAGCATTGTGATAATATTTAACACACGCATTATCGTGTTTTAAATCTCTAGCGCGTGTTACCATGCTGACTGAGAAGGCATATTTCTTTTGCTCTTTTACTGTGCAGCCTGTGAACAATTCCACGCCCACTATTTTTTCTTCATTTATTATTATACAGTGTAAGAATAAAATTACCTTTACATACATTTCTTTCTTACTTTGCTCAAAAATGAAAACTATACTAACTTATTTATTAAACTAAACTATATATTGCATTGTTTTATTGTGTTCATCTGCCAAACGAAAGAAAAATATGTAAAACAGTGAGTGTGCTTTAAATAAATAATATATATAAATAAAAAAATAAATACATTTATATCGATATATTTTTAAATGATTATTGTTTTTATTTTCATATTTGTCAGTATTCAAAAATTAAGGATTAGCAGAACAATATACATTGCCATTCCACAACCTGTTATTGGTAATGATAAATATATATTTTTTTCTTCAACAGCAAGATAATAACTGCAGCAACAAAACAATAATAGCATAAAATTCATAGTTTGAATATTAAAAGAAAAAAATCTAAATATAAAATTCTAACATTTAAGATTGACCATTTTACGTAAAGTCCCAGGATGTATTAGCGTGTTGTTTTTAGGTACGGCTTTGTTGGCCTCATACAGATAGTGATTCGCAAAAAAGAGATCTTGCATTCACACTAAACCCTCTCTGGCTCTCATCATTGCACTGGCACTCCATCTCAGAAGTTACAGTGCACGCTTTGAAGAGGACTTCAAAAAGATAATGCTGCATGGATCAGATAAGGAACACAAAGGCATTTACACTCATCTCTGCTCTAGTCAGAACTGCATAAGACCAGACATTATGAGGGCAAACCTCCGCACGTCAGCTCTGACTCTCACTACATGGATGCGGCTGAGCAGGAGGTGTGTGTGAGAAGGACCCTGATAGATGGGTGACTCCCATTATCATCACAGCCTGCCGTGGACACATTGCCAGTAGCTTCTTGGCAAGCCCCAATGATAATTTCACACTGTTACCAGGCAGAAATGACGGATAGGGAGGAGTATTCTTTTTTTCATAAATCTTATTGTTGGACATGATGGAGGTCTATTATAAAGGTTAATTCTGAAATGAAATAATAACATTATGTCTATATTCTAGTTCTTCTCACATTTAGGACTGATTAAGTTTCACAACCAAAAAATGTATGTTTTCTTACTGACAGATTTCTGATGGGTATGGAGGACATTATGGAAGGTCTTCATGTGGTGAGAGGTAGCTAAAAGCCTCTTCCCTTCTTAGGCTTTGATAGTCTTTTCTCTCCCTCTCTCCCACTGTCTGTGGCCCAGCAGGTACTTGCCTTTTATTGAAACCAGACTAGCCTCACTTTCCAGGCTATCTTGCTCCAAGTCAGATACCTCAGAATCCAGTTGCACTTCTTGAGTTTGTGCTCTAGCCTTTGGTCATCCGTATGCGTGATAGAAGGGGGGATTTTCATTGAGATTATCACCTCTTAATCTAAAGCATGTGGCTGCACAGATCTCACAGTAACTCAACCTGCTCTGCAGTCCCAAGACTCCGGCAGTTGTCAGGTCTAGCCTAAGACAATCCAATCTTCTTACCCATATCTTTACCATTACAACATTGCAAGCTTTGTTGCTTCATTCGCCATCCCGCTAGGCTATTGGAGGCCCTCCAGTGTGATATATGGGGCTGTGATTCCAGCACAGGCCTATTTCTGACCCAGCAAAATGCATGCACGATTGTGTAAATCAATACAATGACTTCTACTTCCCCTAATTTTGCACGAGCATGTGACCCTGTTTTGAAGGCCTCTTTGTTTCCAGAGCATGCCTCTACACTTATTCATTTTTTTTCTCCTCCATTTTTCTTTTTGCTTTCTTCTAGTAAGACTGATCGTCCTGTTAACATGGTCGGGCATAAGGTCAATGGTGCTTGTCTGATGGCTGGAATTGCCCTTTGATGACACCACTCTTGAGTGACTTGAAATGATACTCTACTGAATGAAGCCGAAGCCATTTAATGTTTCTTTATTTGATATTTTATGCAGTATTTATACACATAAATTAATAATATATATATGTATTAAAATAACACGTGTTCATATACAATAGAGCATTCAGGTTTTTTTTTATTGTATGTACAAAACGGTATGAAGCCTCAAGCATTTAAAAAAGACTAATATTTTGAAAAACTGAGTCTCCGGGGGGAAATAAAAAAGCAATGCTCCACAAAGATCAACACAGTCCTCTGTGGCTCTGACTTTACATATATTTGATAAACAAAAGGTTTTAAAGTTTAACACTAATGCGGGCTATCTTTAAGTTTCAATTTTCTTACTTACTTACTTTCATGACTATTAACAAAATAGTCAATGGCATCATGTAAGTATAGCATTTAGCAGATTTTAAGCTGGATCAAGACCTTTATGATCTTCTGACTGGCATCATAATTATGGATGATGCTTTATTATTTTGATAATCCTATTACACAAGAACAAATGTCTGCCATATGCATTTTTAGTCCATTTCTGGGGTCATTTAGTTTTGAAAAAGAGAATCTCAAGCCATATCCCGTACAAAGGGAGTTCACCAGCTAGCTCCCAAGCTAATATGCAGATTAGTCAAAGTGGACTTAATAGGATGACATATTTCTATATAAATCAGATTAAGAGCAGTGACACTTCAGAGAAGTGACATCAACACTGGCTCTCAAACTGTGAAAAATAATATAGTTTAATCTCATGGGAGAGCCACTCACGTTGACACATTTTCTATAATTTTATTTGTCACAAAATGAAATTGTCATTGGGATTTTTAATAACGGAACATTATTATTCCAAGCAATATGGTGTCTCTGTAGGAGGCCAGTTAATTTCTGGACCCGGAGCCTCACTGAGGACCCCCTTTGGATTTTGTCCATTCATTTGTTTCTCTGCTGTGTATTAGCAGCCTCCTTTGGAGAAGTCAGGAAGCTGGACCACATAGCCAGAGGACCTCTAGTGATCACCTCAGCAGGCTCTGTTTACTATGAACCATATCCACAGGATACAGAAAACACCAAACTTATCAGCGTGATGGAAATGTTGAGAAAAAAGAGAGGTGGAGAAAAGTAAATTATGAAACTTAATTGATTGTCTCAGCTTCATTTGGCCCTTTACCCCCTCCCCTCTGCAATATGGTACGCTTGTCAGCCTTCGTGATAAATTACATGCATGTATTTGCATGAATTTAGCATGAATAGAATTCAGTTTTATTTGCCAAAACAACGATCCAGAAAATGTCTGGTTTGCTTCACAAAAGGAAAATACAAATTGCGTTCAGTGCACATTTTTCCTGTCCAGGTTATGCAGTTGGCACTTGAGCGCAGTGAAAGTGCTGGTGTAGTGCTTTCCACTCGCTGTATTAGCACACAGTTTAGCATTGTATTTTGTTGTACATGACAACGCTAAGCATTGTGTGTGTGTTGGAGACTGGATTGTAGCTGGTTTATTATTACATTATTCAGCATGTTTCTTTCCCGTTTTCTACAAATTGGTAGTGCTTAGATTCTGCTCAAAGAATTGACTCGTATATTTGTAAACATGCAGTTCCTTTTCCTTGTCTTTTTTATCAAGGAGGACTGTATGCCTGACTTCCATCTTGTCTGTTGTAAAAGGCAACCATTCAGCAGCAGCAGTGTGATTAATCTTAATGTCTGTGAGATGTCTACCATCTAAAGGTGGGCGCTGTAATCATCTGCCCACTGACCCCATGATGCTCATCTACAGTCCTCTCTGCAGCCTTGTGTCTTTTAAGTAATTTCAAATCTCAGATTAACTGAACACAGTTCTCTCCCACGTGTCACGTGATCTAAAAGTAGGAGAACATTGAAGCGCGAAACAAAGGGGCTTGAAGAATTGCTGGCATATTGTAGGTTTAGGGCTGTTGGTAATCAAATGCTGCTGTTGAGGCCTGTGATAAAATTAGGCAATGTTGCCTAAATAAGGGATGAAGGGTTCATAATTGCCAGTCCTAGAGATCTGAGGTGCCGGGTGCCAACTGTCAGAGCAGGGCTAATGATGACAAATGTCTCTCTATGCAGACTGCTGCAGCAGCACGGGTTTGCAGCTGAGAAAGAACAAGAAAAGAAAAAGGCAGAGGGCCTAGTAAGAGAAAGCTTGTGTGCACATATTTAATGACCTACATACAAACAAACCTTCCTAACTGAAAGTACTGTTTAAAGCTACCATAAAATGGAGGAGTCCCCTACAGTACCTGCAACTGATGTTAGTAGTCCGTGACTATGAAGAATCATTCCGATCTGCTGCTTTAACCTACAGAGTGAACAAAAAATAGAAATTACAATTCACTTATATTTGCTTTGCTTGATTGCTTGAGAAATGTTGCCATGTTGGAAAAGTTAACTCTATATTTAGCCAAACCATCCATCAACTCTGCCGGAGAGGACATTTAAGCATTGTCCTTGTGTGTAGTTTTCCTCATTAGCTTTTCTAAAGTTGATGCTTTGGTCATTAGTGTGCAAGATGGTAAAATGTTGTAAAAAGAGAGAGAGTGGCCTGTTACTCTGTGGCTCATATACAACATCACAGGCTGTTCCTGGTTAACATAGCTAAACTGTTGTTGGTTAACATGGCTTTAAAAAAAGTTTTTTGTGTCTTTAAAAGTGTGCTTGATTTTAACCACCTTTTGTAGCAGAGTCATAAATCTGATTTCACTTACTGTGACGTAAGGCTCACGCTAATAAAAGAGCAAACCCAGAGTGTTGCATGGCCAGATTTCCCCAATTTGTTGCATGAATGGCTTTTGAAAGGGGTCCCTCTTTGTACAAAGGGAGTCTCGTCTTTGTTTGGTTTCGCCCCATCTGTGTCATCTGGTGGTCTGTGCAAGAGGGTGGTGTCTCGGGGTGCTCCCCAGCGGCGATGCCAGTTGTTTTATGGACTCGGTGGAGTGGTGCTGGGAGTTCATAAGTTGGCTGGCCCATTGTGTGCTGAGCCCAGCTGACACGTGTGAATTGACTCCAGCATATTGACAGATCATTTCCATTAATGAATCGGAGGAGTCTGCCTTGTTTCACTCAGTGATTTATGCCCTTGCTTCATCATCCTCTGTGCTCAGGGTTAACTAACAACCCCCTGAATGACTCAACCACAAATTGCTGGATGAAGAGAGTTTGCTTTGTTCAGTAGTTTTATGCATGGGTGGATATGCTTTAAGTGTTATTCAGGCATTTTATATCTTATATTTCAAGTGCAATCTAGTGAATTTATATTTATAGCCCAAAATAACAAATTTGTCTCAGAGGGTTAAAACTCTAAGAATCATCTTAGAGTTGTATATCTGATGTAATAGTGTCTTGGTTAAAGTATGAACCATTGTCTAGAAATGATTTTAAAAGCAATTCTGCACATTAAAACATTAAAACTGCTTACTATTAATAGCTGGGTGATGTGCAGTCTGTTATTAACAAGCCACCCTAGACAACTCATTTTACATTTAACAAAGAGCAGTTTTCTGTTGGGGACCTGCAGCCAGTTTCTGGATTTGATATTGACCTGCTTTTGTTTGTAACTGCTGGTGTCTCATCAGGTCGGCCCTGATCCTCCATGGCGACCATCCAGGTTGTTCAAAGCAACAGCCACACACTGCTGATAGCGCTGGCCTCAGCCTGTCCTGTCACCCCCACCACTGCTGCCACATGGAAGGCACATTTGCTCGCCACCATTTTATGCCGCTGTCACCCTCCCTTCAAGAGTGAGGGAAAGAGGGGAGGTGAAAAGGAAAGGAGGGAAAGAGGGAGGCTCACTCTGAGCGGATGCTAGACAAAGATGGCAGCAGAGACATTTTGTCTACTTTCATTAGTTCTGGTGGTGGTGAGCTGTGCTGAATATTAGCCTGTTACTGGCAAAGCCACACATTGTGGAGCACAGACGGAGAGCATGTCACAATCAAATCTACCCCACCTCATTTCCATCTTCCTCACTGAAAGAGTGGGACATATGGGGCAGGATGCCCATTGCTTATTTTATATGGTAATTAACATCCCTCAAACCGTGTTATGTGGTAGGTGTGTCTTAAGCGTGACAAAGTTTATTTCACAAATTTACATATAAATATTCCCAGTAAGGTAGGATATTTTAAGATCCTAACACACTACAAAGGCTTATGTCATTAAGGAATGAGTGAACTTTGCCAGCCTTCACTCATAGTTTCTGTGTAATAGTTTTGTTGTGAATGTGTCACATTCAGCTAAACTCCCAACCATCCAAAATCAGCTCTGTCATTTTCAGAATCTTGTATCTGTCAGACCCTACCTACACCCATCCACACACTGCATGCTTCTGAGTGTTTGCATGTGAGTGAAGGACAGCTGGGCATGTGATATGCTTGGGATAAACCTGATTGTTAGATTGTTTGCTATTGTTTGTGATTAGCATGACATAATCACCCAAAACTCTATTTTGGAGTTCTGCCAAAACACAGATGCTTCATCTGGTTTCCTATTGTCCGGCCTCCATCTGATTCTTTTGTTTACCTAAATAACAACAATCACACAGCGAGTGCCTGATTGGTGATAACCCACAGTGTGTGTGTGTGTGTGTGTGTGGGGGGGGGGAGATGTATCTGAATGTTGTTTTGTCCTGCTGGGCTTTCATCTGTTGGACTCATTATAGTCATAGTCATCTCAGTGAGCTCTGGTGGGGAAGCTCAGGAGACGGGCTCCCCATGAAAGAGTCATGATCGACGAAGAAGTGCTGATGTGCAGGTTCCTGCCTCCAGGCTTTCACCTGCTCAGGAACAGCCCCAAGGCAAAAAGAACCAGGCCTCTCCGGCCAGCCAATGAAAGGCTGTAGAGCCATAGTCAGACATTCTTAGTGTTGCTTACTGTGAACTGGAGGCTTGGAATTGGTGGTAAAATAAAAAGTTAACTAATTACTAAGTGGACGTTCTGAATCTCTTTCTAAAGATAAAAAAACTAACAAGTCAAAAAGGTGGATGAAAGCACCAGACAAGATGGATAAAGTTGTGCCGTTCTACCTTGTTAAATTTCAAACGAGTGTCAATTCTGTGGTCTTGGCAGGGCTTGGGAGGTGTCTGAGCAGGGAGTGCGGCAGCAGGGTGAGAGCATGTCGGCTGTTGACACCATCTAACGAAGGGAGGATTAGGAGTTTACAGAGGCAGTAATATGATAGGTCAAAAAGAGGAGGCACTCCTCCACAGCACTTGGCTCTGTAATGAATGATTGACTGGAAAAGGAGAAGCTGCCACTCGCTGGCTGAGTGCTCATCTTGACGCCTGCCGCACCGCTCCACGGCTCCCCTTGATCACGTTTCGCTGCTCCCTTCTCATCTAAGGCACCAGTCTGCAGGGAAAAGCTGCTTTTCCCTCTTATTTTTCTCCCTAATTTACACATTTAAGACATTTTTGTTTGCTTATTTGCAATTCCTTTTTTTGTCAGTGAACCTCTATCAGTCCTACTCCTAGCCCTGAAACCAGCCCCCCACCACACACACACACACACACACACACACACACTCTCTCTCTCCCTCCCTCCCTCACTTACAACCTTCCCTTTCTCTTCTGTTTGCCTTGAGGCAATGAACTAATTTAAGGTTCCATAATTGCAGCGTGTTGTACACCTGTCTGCTATTAATTCTCCCCTGTCTCACATTCTCTTTCTTAATGAGATATTATTGTAATTATTGTCATTATGCTATTTTCCGTAATGAACTTGATTGATGTTGTTATGGCACTATTTATTCTCTGTAATTAGTGTAAATGCGTTAACTTCTATAGGCACTGGTAGACTGAGACTGTGGTTATGAGTGAACTCAGTCCCTCTTTCACTCATCAGCTGACCTCAGAGTTCCCTCTTAGTGCAGAGTTTGTCTTGGATATGGAGAAGAGAGCTGAGCAGCCTGGTCACCACTGAATAGGGCCCTGCTTGTAGCCATTTTAAGACCATTACAACGGTGAAAAGCTACACAATGGCGAGCACTGGGCTTTGTTTCAGCCTGTCACTTGCACCCTGTGAAAATCAAATAGTGCTTTGCCTTAAAAGAAAAGGTGAAAAAGGTTTTGCCTATACTCCCAGTTTTGGAAAATCTGGTTGTGTTTTGAAAAGGGAAAAAAGTTTTCAGTGACTTGAATTTGAATGTTATTGTTGAAGAAGCAAACTACTGGAAGGAATGCCAAAGAAAATCTCAGCTGAATGAACTATGTTGAATTTTTTTTCTTAGCGGCCCTCAATCCAATTAGGAGTTTAATAAGGGTCATGCATAGGGACTTCACGCTGCAGGTTGGTTTCTTTTGGGTGCTTTTGGGAGTAAGATGGGGCTGAAGTTGCATAGGGCCTGACTGAAGGCTGGTCTCTTTAATGTGTAGTGAGGGGTCTTGTGCCCTGGTGAGTCATTGAAACTGTCTGGGGAGCACAGATGATCTTTTCCGTTATTCGGAAGGTGAGGTCGTGCGATAATCTGACACTGTGGTTAGATTGGTTTCTCAGGTGGTACCAATTACCTGATCTCTCACAGGCTCTTTCACCCCCCTCACAGGCCCCTCTGGTGTTGTGTCATTTGCCTTGAATTTTACCAAGGATTTATTTCTTTATACATAACATATTTTCTTTAATCAAATAAGTTTTTGATCAGTGTTTTTTTTTTTATTCCTTATTTTCAAGTTTTAGTATCTTACCTGGAAGGTTGTAAATCTTCTTGAAAATTGGAATGTCAGTAAAAATGCAAAAATGCTATATAGGTCTTTACAGGGGCCTTAGTTGGTCTTTAGTCTCTCCCTGTGAGAGGGAAAGTGGGTAGGAGGGCCCTAGAAGTGGACACGTACAGCCTTTGTGGGTTTGTTCACATGCTGGGGAGCTTTGAGTGTCTGACAGCCGTTTAACTCCACACGACCTGGTTCTCAAGTGCCATCGTTTGGGCTCTCTTGAATCCTGTTAGGAGCCATAATTACAATTCATGCACTCCCTGTGCTTCTTTGAAGAGGCATTGAGAGTGCAAAGAAGGGTGCGGAGAGCCTGAGAGAGCTCTAGCAATACTGGCATCATGGATGCTTTCAGTAAACTGCCTGAAGGCTGTGACTGGCATCGTCAAACTAAGCTACAACATTGTTTTATGTAATATTCAGATCCACAAAATTATAAATAAGTTGGTCATAGAATGGCTAATGGTGTAGGAGTAAAAATTGCCGGAAGGGATTTCTTATAGTGCAAGTGGAAGTATACATTTTACGTGACGCATTTCATGAAATTGCCCTTCTTTCAAGTATGCAAACAACTTGTGAAATGAAGAGCGAGTGAAGTGAAGCACATTCACTGACTTTCAAAGGGAAAGAGGAGAAAGGGTGAGCATAATGCCTAATAGGTGCTTTAGTAATTTCTGAGTTTTCATAGCTTAATCCGTTCTGAAAAGCTCAGAAGAAGAAAGGCTGCAAATGGCCCTCAGTATTAATTTGATGTGACTTCTGTACAATAAGGGCTGTGGATCCCAGAAGCCCATTTTCAAGCTTACCTTCTTTCATCATCGTCAGCCCTTGGAACTTTTGCCTAAATGTTTCATGAAACCAAGGCTGTAAGCCTCTTTGGTATTCTGTCTTTATAACGCCTGGTTTAAGACTATTATTACACCATGTTCAAGGCAGAGGAGCACACACAAACAGTGAAGCTGCCTCTCCATTGTGTGAAACTCAAATTGATTTGGTACAATTGGGAGTGCACTTGTATTAAAACACACATATTCTATGCCTCACCCCCCCCCCCAATTCTGGAGTTTTGCAAATGCAAATGAGGGGTTGGTTTCCCTCCTTATTTTTACAAATACATATTCTTTCTGGTTCTCTGAGTATATTGACTCATTTTTAAAGTGGATCAAATGACGTGTCATTTATATTAATAATGGTTTTCAACACATCATTTCCTCAGAAAAACAATTGTGTGACCTAAACATACATAAAAACAGTGCCTCATTACTCAGATTTCATCCTGATATTTTGTTAAGATAAAAGTCAAATTAAAATGAAATGTTGCACTGTTGTTGTCAGCATGTGGAGACCCTCCTGAGTCCCCCTACCCTCGTCTGCAGTATTTTGTGAGCTCTGGTACTTCTTTAAAATTCATAAGTCCTTATTTTGTTTTTCTTTTCCTGCAGAGATAAAGCAGGCAAAGGATTCGGTGTGATATCAAAGAATCCTGTGATGATGTGCCTCAGGAAAGTGCAGTCTGTAGCTCACAGCTTTCTCTACTGTGGATGCTTTGTAACACATTCTCTCCCATTATAAGAATAATGTCAGGGATATAGATACGTGTTCATTGTTTTATAATTTCAAGAAACAAAGAGGTCTACTTTCTTTCTTGTGTGTGTTTTGTTTACACTGAATAGGGAGAAACTAGCAAGGGACACACTGGGTGGGTCAGCGACCCTGGAGAAAACAGCTTGCATTAATATGGTCTAATCCAATGTAATTAGTCAAATTACAGCACGCCAAGCAGCTTGTCAAGGGCTGTCGGCTTTGGCAGGCACACAAGATGCCCTGGAGTCCCACTGGACAGCAGAGACCTCAAAAGCTTTGCAAAGCCACCCTAGTGCACTTACTTTTACTCCTCTCAGGCCATTTTTCTGGTCTCCTCCATCTTTCTTTCTCAACAAAAATTGGGAATGCTCTTTCAGCCGTGGTACAATGTTTTCACCTTTTCACAGTTGTCTCTCATACCCCCAGGCTGCTAGCTTGGCTTCCTGCCTGCCTGCTAAGGTGGATCAACATGATATGAGGATTCATAGCACGGTCTACAGAAAGTCAGAGTAATTATATCAGTGCTGCACTCCTCCTACGTGATTTTATGAGAGAGAGTCAGATGCACGGTAAGTAGTGCTGCTAAGAACCATAGACGCGGTTAAGACACTTCCTCATGTCGTAGGATTAGCATTGGTAAAAAGATTTAAACTATATAATTACATGAGGATGAAGTACAAATTATCTAGTGCACTCAACAGCCAGATTATCATCCCCTGCAAGCCCCGTTCAGCCCCAAGGGCTGAGCCTGGATGACAAAAGGCCCTCATTAGCATAAATTTACAAGTGCTCTCGTTCAGTGAAGCCGATAAGAACCTGTTCCACCTTTGCTTTGGCCCTGAATGGCTTGTTGTGCTTTTGGCAATGACAGATAAGTCAGGGTAATTCCACTTTATGCCTGAAAAAATGATGCTTCAGATTCTGGCTGCATCCCGAAGGTGTCACCCACGATAATCCTCAAAGAGCGTCCAGCTGAAAGGGGGCTGTGTGTTTTCCAGATGATATACTGCAAATGACAGAAAGAATTATACGAAGGAGGACGAATCTGTACCATATTATTAAGCAATTCCCACTGAATAACAGGGATAAAAGGATAAAGGATAATGGATGAGGGTGTCGTTATTACCTTGGTGCTGAGGGAAACGCCAAAGCAAAGGTAGAGAGACAAGATTAATTGAGGACGAGTGAGGCGCTCATTGCTCATCAGGCCCTCTCGTCTAACCACTTGCTCTTTCTGTCCCTCTCCTCCTCTGTCTCTCCGCCTCTCCATCCTTGTCTCGTTCTTTCTCTTCTTCTCTGTCTTGCTCTGAGCCCCTATCCCTCCCACACACCACCAAAAAAAAAAAAAAAATGAAAAGTTGGATTTAAAGCGATCGGCTTGGCACTCTCTGTGGCAGCCGGAGGAAGCTGGAACCCAGGCCAGGAAGATTTCAGTCATCTTAAGGCTGACAAGTCCCTGAAAAAGTCCCATTAGGAAAAGCTTGCTGAAAAGACCCCATACCAAATGACTGCATCCCTTCTCTCAAGCTCCTTAGTGAAGGCATCCTCAAGCTGTTTATCTGGATGATGTGCTTACTAAGTGTGTTCATGCATGTGTGTGGATGTGGTTGGGTCAGCGCATGAGCATGTTCATATGTATGTTTAGATGTTTGTTGTGCCCCTTTCTTTGTTCGTTTGCTCACTAGTTATAATTTTCTCACAAGACAATTATTTAAATTATTATGAATTACTACTTACAGGGAGGAGACAGAATAGTGTGATGGGTGCAAAGGTGATGCTTATTAGCAGTGTTGGGAAGGTTACTTTTGAAATGTAATAGGTTACAGATTACTAGTTACCCTGTTTAAAAAGTAATAAGTAATGTAACTATTTTGATTACTTCATTAAAGTAATGTAAC
>JAVQJD010034419.1:0-38662 GCA_036023655.1 Nannoperca australis | reverse complement strand
CTCATATTCAAGAGTAGGCTTAAGACTTTCCTCTTTGATAAAGCTTATAGTAGGGCTGACTCAGGTGAACCCTGAGCCACCCCTTAGTTATGCTGCTATAGGCCTAGACTGCCGGGAGACTTCCTAGGATGCACTGAGCTCCTCTCTCTTCCCCCCCCCTTTCAACCCAACTGGTCGAGGCAGATGAGCCCACCTAGAGCCTGGTTCTGCTCGAGGTTTCGTCCTGTTAAAACTGAGTTTTTCCTTGCCATTGTTGCCTAGTGCTGCTCATGGTGGGAATGTTGGGTCTTTGTATATATTAGAGTTTGTCTCGACCTGGTCCATACGAAAACGTGCCCTGAGATAACTTTGTTATGATATGGCGCTGTGTAAATAAAATTGAATTTTATTTATTTTATATTTAATTGAATTTTATTTTATTTCCCATTCTTGGCATCAGACCGTACACAAATATCCTGTATGGTGTCATTGAAAACCAAAGGAATAACATAACACTTTGGCATCTTGTAAAGTCGCTGCATGTACAGACAGCAGTAATCTAATTTCAGCTCATTTGAATATAAACCAAACTTGCAAAGTAAGTATCCAGTCACTGTCTGCGATTTTATGCAACCCATGCAAAACATCAGGGGCACTCACCTCATTCGGATGAACTTTCAGAGCCTACATCTCTGTATCTCTCCAGCTTAAAGTAATTACTTAGTGTTGTATAACAAGAATGAGAACACTCAAATATAAACATGACTTTATTCTGCATCCAAATTCAACATTAAAACAAGACTGGGTTTTAAAGTGAGCCTGATAAAGTGAATTTATTTGCAGTTTGTAAAGCTGCTGCACTTCTCAAGTTCACATTCACTCTGATGTCAGTAATCTTGATCTGTCCTGGGCTGGCCTGAAGAAAATGGTCTCACTAAATCACATGGTTACAACACTTGTTCACTCATGCACTTAGCTGGGCAGGCTTTAGGCGTGTCTGTGTATTCGAGGGGGGTGTGTGCTAGAGGGGAGAGTACAGAGGGACAAGGTGAAAGAGAGAGAGAGAGAGAGAGAGAGAGAGAGAGAGATGCTGCACCTGTGCGTGATCACCTGAGAAGAAGAATTAAAAGAAAACAGAGAGGAGGTAAAGAATTTGTAAGTATGGCGGGACAGTTTCACATCTGAGAGAATCTCCTTCAGGCAGCTCGTCATCATCAAGGTAAGGAAACGCATTTCTGTTTTATGTCTCTAATATTATGCTGCAGGATCTGTTCTTGTTGGTTTTATATGCTCTATGACAGAATGCACATTTGCCTAAGAATAAATCCAGTAAAATGTAACTCATCTGGTTGAATGTATTTGTTTAGTTTATTGACAACTTTCTAATATGCAGGGCCTGCACTTATTTCTTTTGTTTTCTCGGATGTTTTCACAGTCCAACAATCTTCATCAAGTTAATTAAGCTACAACTATTTTGATAATCGATTAACTGATAATGCTCATTTTTTTTTTTTTCAAAATTTTGAAATATTTGAGTGTTTGGTGCTTTTCCTTATCTTACATAACACATACATACATACATTTAAAATGTTGGGTTTTGGACTGTTTGTCAGACAAAACAAGACATTTTAATATGATATCTTGAGCTACAGGAGACTGTGATAGGCTTTGTTTTTATACTGTTTGCTGATTAATTGAAAGAAGTATCTGCAGTTGGAGAGCTATAAGACTGACTGACTGACTTATAAGAAATATGAGAAATAAGAAATATTAGAAAGTACAAAGTAAAAAACTAGCAAAATAATAAAAATCATAATAAATAATATGACGAACCATGTTGTAAATATGTTATATCACGATTGTTACACTTTGCCTCAGGTTGTTTAAACTGATGTCATTGTTTGGTTGTATGATCTTTGAGCTGGTGACACAATTTGAATGAGAAAAATAATTCAAGATTGCCACAAGCAAAGTCATGAAAGTGATAGTTGTGAATTTAAACACTTATGGACCCTGCAATTTATCAGAATTGTTGATGTAATGTCCCAGACTTCTATGTTCATGAACAAAACAATAAAAAGACACTTAGATTGATACAATTTAGCATTATTATAAACATCAGGCAAAGAACACCCTTACGGCTCTTCATCAACTCATTCAATTTAGCTGTTACGGGTCACCAGTGAAGCTGGCACCAGGGCCGAAACCTGAGAATATAATGAACCTTCAGCTCGATTATGAGAGCAGCGCAGTCTTCGGCGCCCTTGGAGCCTCCACTCTCTTTCCCCAGCTCAAACATTGTGCTACTGAAAGGCTTTGCAGCTGGTTAGTGATTTTCGAATGCGGCCACGGTGTTCCTTCCCCGCTGTGATCTCTGAGGCTTTGCTAAGCAGCTCACCCACACATAACAGAATACATGGTAACTTATTAAAGAGAACTATGGAGGGCCTCCTTTATGTCAACAGGGCTTTTTGTCTCAAAGGTCACATCTAAGTCAAACGTGGAATACGAAAAGCAATATGTGATCATATTGTAGCACCATGTTCTCTTATGTGAAAGTGCTGCTCAAGCCCTCTCACATACTTTGTTCTGCAGAAACTGCTTGATGAAAAGTCAACAATATTATGGAAATGCTCTATAAACATTCGTTATAGAGGAACCTGTCTTTTGTTAATGAAACAACACATCCATGTTGCTAAGGAACATTAAAGTAACTGAGAAATAGAAGTAAACACTCGGTTGCTGCAGCCGCTGGTGAACTCATAAAAGCTTATCTTGGTCAGAAACACTATCTGTTACCTGAGTGTCTGTACAGAACCAGGTCAGAAATAAATGTAATTAAGCAACACTGGGCCAAGAGGTCCAGACTAATTAAGTACAAGGGCTCTTATGCAAAAAAAGCCCCTCTAAGTGTCCTTAGATCACAATTTTAAAGTCAGTATTCAAACCTTGTCACAAAATTTAGTTAAAAATCTCGTCAGTTGTTCCTTAAACTGAGTCCTCCCTGAGCCTTGGCACGGCTTGTGCGTGCAGGTGCTTAACATCACATGCTTCAGATAAGAGTAAGATGAGTGTTTCAGCAGAGGGCATGGACTGTGTATTTGCATAGGATCTACATGATAAAAGGACCACACCAAAGGAGGATTTGTGTGTCTCTCTGCTTCAGCCTGTCAGCCCTCATAAAGTAGATATCATAGCGATTGTAAAAACTCATAAAATATGCTTTATAAGCTACATTTATATTTATTTTGTAGTTGAATGATTGAAGTTAAAATCAGTTTCAAATGCTTTTACAATATTTCTACAATTATGAGAAACAAGATTTGAAAAACACTGCAAGAACTGAAGGAGATCCTTTAAAAGCTGCTAGACCTGAAACAACAGTACTGTCTTAGTTACTCACAGGGGTGTTGATGTTAATATAAGAGAGTGGCTTTTCATGACCTTTCCATGTAATAAAAACATTTTTGGATATATTTTTGTTATTGTGATTATTATTCCCTTTATTAGTTGATGAGTTTTTTTGTGTGTATTGCCGGGCCAGTTTATATATGATATTTTATGATGCTTATCATAAACCTGTTTATGATACACTTGACTGTCATCACAATCCCAATAACTGGGGGTAATAACTCTGCGTGCCTACATGTGGCCATAAATCTGAATTACTGCAGCTTAAATCATAGAAATAGATAATCTTGAGGCCCACTAAGTCTCCTTCACTTTGTTGGTCTATAACTGAGCCCTTGCTTCAGCATTAAGACAGCGGTTTGCTTCTTCATCTGTGGAAGGCTTTTTTTCCTCCTGACTTCATATCAGACCACATGGGAGGGACAGAGGATACTCTTTAGATGCTCATTCATTTATTAGCTGAGAGCAGAGTGTCAGATGTCCTCCCCCATTAGGTTACACCTTCTACTCATGACGATGTGTCACGGATGAAAAGAAGCCATCCATAGGTTTGCGGTGATGCTGGAAGCTTCTGATTGGATGAGAAGACAGTGAAGAGTGACGTTTTGTCCTTAGTATGCAGATTAAACGTCAATCACGCTGTCCTTGCCCCTCCCCTCAAACACCTCCTCTCCACTTCGAAAAAAATGACCAAAAAACTGACATCGTAAAGAAAACACAAGAGCGTAAAAAAAAAAAACAGTAAAAAAAAAAAACTGTCACTGGAAAAAGAGTGACATGAAGAAAAAATCGGAAGATTATCACTGAAAAACACATCAGAATGTGAAAAATATCAAGTTTACGTTTTGTTTTCAAAGCCAAATTGTCTTTTTGATGAAACATGTAACTGTCACTGTTCTGGCTCCATACATTGACAGCTGATTTTTTAATTATAATGAAGGTTATGGCCTATTGTGAAAAGTAACAAAGTACAATTACTCCAGTACTATACAATACAGTACCTGAGTACAATATTGAGGTACTTTTTCAAGAGAACATTGTAACTCCACTACATTTATCCGAAATCTATGGTTAAAAATAAATAAATATGGCCTAAAAACATTCAAATTTAAAGATATCTAGACTAAAAAACATCAAAATCATTAAGAGTAATTTGTGTGTCTCTGTAGAGTATAAACTCCTCCTCAGGTTGTTAAAAACCCAAATCCTACAGAGGACATCACATTGGTGTCCTCAATTATTGTTACAGATATGTTCAGGCAATTTATATTAAGGAGACATTTATCTGAAATGTGTTGGATCAATGAAATCGCTGAAGAGGAACCTTCTCTAACCACTGCATCTAATGTATCTGTAAGACATGTCCTCCACAGTCCTAAACATGTGCTCTGTGCCCTTCAGGTCAGTCCTCCAGTCTCTGTTGGTGCCATGGCTGATCCAAGCTGGTGGAAGCTGACCTTCTCGCGCAAGAAGAAATCTGAGTCTAAGGTTCTGTATGAGATCCCAGCTGAGTATGGCAGTAACACTGGTAACAAAGACCACTCAAACAGTAATAATCCCCCCCTGGACCATATGGACAGCCAATTCAATGCCAGACTGGAGAAGATCGTAGATAAATCTGCCACCAAGGGCCGCCACGTCAAGGTCTCCCACTCTGGACGCTTCAAGGAAAAGAAGAAGGTTCGTGCCACGCTGGCCGAGAACCCAAATCTGTACGCAGAGCACAACCTGAGTGATGAGAACCACAAAAAAAAGATTGACAAATAGCACACCAGCTACACCAAAATGCACATACTTGATCACAAATGTGTCATACATCAGTGACACACTTATAAAAGCTTATGAAAGGCTAAAATATATACAAGCAGCACCACATGGCACTACAATAGTTACCTGCACCACACCCAGGTAGATACTGTAACCATGTGGACTCACACCAAAGCAAACAACTGGTATCAGCAAACAATCATTAGACATTCACCATTAAACAAAGTGCTGGAGACATTTTTCTGTTTTACATCGTTATTTATCTTCAACACTGATCAGTGACATGAAAAAAAGTCAACACACTCAGTGCAAACATCCTTATGAATAAACATTAACATTATTGTAAATTAAGTTTTTAATTTGTATTATTATGGATGAAGAGTTTTGAAATTAAATCTCCTTTTTATGTCACAATCAATACACACGTGAAGCAACCTCTGTAAAGAACAGTACATTTTTTATTTTACATTTTTACGACCAAAGCAAAAAGTGACTTGATTTTGATGCCTGTGACTGAAATATTGTGCATAAACATATGGTAAATTAAAACAAATGTTGTTTATATAGTCTTTTCTGGAATACTAAAGCAAATAAAATATTTTAAATAAAAGTCTCAAGATAAGTTCATATAAAAGAGTACCTTGTACTTGTGCACGGGTCTGTCAGACCACAATTATGACACAATTATTTGTATTGTAGATCAATGATTAAATTGACTTAACATGTTAATCTTGGTTTTAGGTTACAGAGACACGTTCTTTCACCTGAGCTTGTGTGTCCTGGTTTTGTTAACATGGTAATAGTAAGCAGACACTGACATTTGATACACTGCCACGCCTCTACATTTTGTAATTATTATAATCATTCAAGAACAATCCACTAATCAGCTGGTAGTGCCTAAGTCCATTCAGTACTAGTAAAAGTACTAACATTCTGTGACAAGTAAAAGTCCTGCACTGAAAATGTTACTTAAGTAAAAGTTTGTATATCCAGGAAAATGTATATAAATTATTAAAAGTAGTAAAATGTCACCTGTGACTGTTATACTATTATATATTATGTCATTAGATTATTATTACTCATATATTAATGTAAAAGTCAATTAGTTGTCAATTAATTTCATGTCATCTGACTAATCGTTCTGTTGGGTAGTTTAATTTATAGCAAAAACATCATATTTTATAAGATCTCCATGTTTTATGTGCAAAGAATCTTAATTTGTCAAGTAACTAGCTGTCAGACAAATGTGGAGTAAAAAGTACAATATTCCCCTCTGAAATGCAGTGGAGTAGAAGTAGTAGAAGAGTAGAAGTAAATTGGAAATACCCAAATTTGTACTTAAGTTTTAACATTCCACTACAGGTGAACCTGGTCTTGGAAAGGATCATCCTTGTTGATCTTTGCTGACCCCTGCTGGCCAAACATGCACTTAGTCCTCAGTTACTAATTCAACTTTATTAATGGCTCTATTCCACAGTTAATTCAAGTCAAAATAACATTCTTATTCTTCCATCAGTGAAAAATAAACAGCAATCCCATTCACAAATAGTACAATACATGGTACATACATAATACACACCATAGATGGCACAGTTAAAATCATCAGCTCTTTTGATCTCTATGTTTAAAGGCAGTTTGATTCATAGTCTTGATTTATGACTGCTAAAATCAATCGATAATGATTTGAAATAAGCTACCTGTCAGGGTCATAGGAAGAATTTAGCAACACTGTATTCACCTATAATTTCCTAGAAAGACACTGATGTATAACTGTAAATTCAAAGGAAGGTTCCTGGCATGTAATTTAGTACCAATTGTAAGGAAAATGGACACAGTGCTCTGTTGTTCAACACAGTTTCAATTAATGAATTCAAAGGAGTGGCTAACATAATCTACAGAATCATCTTTAGTAAGTACTCAGCAGGTTAGTTGAACATGCAAAATGGGAATTTTGTCTACAGTCAAACATAGAATTGAACAAAAATGGAGAATACAGTTTCCAATAATAAATACTATGTACACTCATTAGCCCCTTTATTGGGTACACCTGTACAATCTGTTGCAATCCAATACAACAGATTATAAATTCTACCAATATGAAATTAATGATGTTCAGTTTTTGGTGACATTGTTGGAAATGTGTAAATTAATTTATATGTTTCTAAATGAGGAATATTAGGAACACCTCTCAGTATAATACAGTCCAGTACAACACCATCACTCAATGCTAAAACATATAGTAGGATTAACACCTCTATGACAAGGTTAGGAAAAACTGAACATAGTAATCATCATGAAAGTGGATTTTATGGCAGAACTGATGTATTAGATAGCATTAGATTAGATCTAATAAAGCGGCCACTGAGCATATTTATTTGGGTTTAAATTAATCAATTCCTTCAACAACTTCTAATACACTCAACACAACCAACTGAACTCAGAACTTTGTCTCTATTTTCCTTGTAAATAGAACAAAATTACAAACTTACTTTCTTGGAACTTATTAAGAAATGACGACCCGTAAAAAAAAAGCGCCACCAATTTTTTCAAACACTGAAAACGTTCCACAAAAAGTTGCATCAAGGGAGAACAACTGTGACTCAGCCACAGATGACAAATGGACAGTCGGTAGTACAAATTGTGCTTTTCAAAAAAGACGACACAGTTTCCACCACATCCTAAAGGTTAACAGCTACACTGTTCAATAACCTTTACTGTCAATCATTATTTGACAACAGCAGGTGGACCTCGCTCTCCCGTTTCGGTCAGGATTCTTTCTGTATACCATGCGGCGTCCTCTCATTTCATAATGGTTACCACTGAAAGAACTATGACAATGTTCTGACATCGTCTCTTTTCATGGTTCAAAGACAATACAATGACGTTTGGCTCGTTGATGAACCCTACACCCAGTAGTACATATAATTTTTTTTTTTCCATCAGAACCTACCTACAGATGAGAAGTTACTTTAAGTGAGGTAAAGTTTTTATCAATGATGAGATCAAATCCTAGATGACATGTCCTTCCCTAACTGTTGAGGTGCTTCTCATGGGGACAGCCGCTGGTAGACCCAGCCTTCCTCTGCAGCGTGCTGAAACTCTGCCAGCTCGGACTCTCCGTCTTTGGGCTTGGTGAAGACGATGCGGTCGTGAAGTCTGTTAGTCTGACCCTGCCAGAACTCGATCAGGTAGGGCTTGACGATGTAGCCGCCCCTGTTGACAAATGGCAGTGAGAATGTTAAGAAAAGCATTGCTGTAAAAACTTTTCTTGCTAAGAAGATTGACACCACTCCTGTGTCCGTACAGCAAATATGCAGCTGCAGTCAGCTGCTGGTTAATAGAAAGCCTGGAAAAAGATAGCTATGGCTCTGGCCAACAGCAACAAAAGCAAGGAAAACATTTTTTACAGCACATAAATTATATTTTATAGAAAAAATTAAAAGAAATGTAATTTGAGCAAACAAAAATCTATTTTGTCCCTAAATATACATATACACATTATATAGTATATATAATTATTTTACTCTATATACAAACTAACAATTCGACATTTTACGGGGGGGCTGTGTGCCAGAACATTTCATGGCTGGGAGCAGTTACTTCCTGGAGTCTCTCTTCCTCTCTGAACCAAGAAATAGTTCAACACATAACCCCCCGTGAAGCCTTTTTACACTTCGAGTTTTGTATGGATTAAACAAACAAGATATAACATGTTATATTTAGTGAGGTTTAGAGTTGTTGGTAGGCAGATTCTGTTAGCTGACAGGCTAGCTGTTTCCAGTCAGCTAAGGTGAGCTAACCGGCTGCTAGCTGTTTCTTCTCATCCAACTCTCAGCAAGAATATGGAGAAATGCATTTCCCAACATGTAGCACTATTTCTTTGTATATTGCTTAAGGAATCTTGCCAGGAAAATGTACCGTGTCTTCACCTTTCCCAAAATTTCAAGATTTTATAGTTTGATTTAATGTACAGTAAAGTATAAAAAGTAACACTTACCAGTAGTCAGGCATGGGCACCTCTGTGTCCTTGTACTTCTCCTCCAGTTCTGCATTTTTCTGCCTGAGATACTTAAACAAAAGACACAGTGAAAATCGAGCCTTTAAACATTGAACTATTACCTGCACAACACGGATAAGTTTTGGTTCTTACATCTCTATTAGGAACCGGAGTGCTTTGCCGGCTTACGACAGCCCCAATCTGGCTGCTCTTTGGTCGGGAGTGGAAGTAGTCACAGGAGCTCTGGACGGGGATTCGCTCCACAGTACCCTCAATGCGAATCTACATATTAAATATCAAAATGAATAAACCTTTATTGTGGGAAAATCAATTGAAATAATATCGATATGACAGAATTTGATAAGCACATGAAAGATGCTGACCTGTTTGTTAAGAGGTTCCCAGTAGAAGACCAAACATGCATGAGGATTGCTCTCCTGTGGACAAACAATAGATCAGAGGGGCTGACATCAATAAGTAAAATACCAAATGCTACAAAAGAGTAGTGAACTCCTCCACACTGTCAGCACTGTCAGGTGTACTCATTGAACTTCATCACTGAATGAAACTGTTTTACACTCGAGCTGCATATGCTGCAAAAACTAATCAGTAAAGGAGTTGAATTACAAACTGATAAACTCGTGTCAGCTTGAAAAAATGGTTTGACATTGATCTTTTTAGGGGGTTGTGACGGCCCCAGGGCCTCTGCCAGTGGGTGTTGTGGTGTTGCTGTGTTGTTTGTTTATGCCTTTCAGAGCTGCTGGCTCAGGTTGCTTGGAGATGGAGGCCATCGTGGAATAGGAGGTAGCTGGCCACTGTCTCCAAGCTGCATTAAACTGCCCCCATCCTGCTAGTCTGCAGGCCCCTTCCACCACGTTGTGATACGTTGGAATCTTTTGATTGCGTGTAAAATTTGCTTGGCATTAATCTAAGTTCACCTGTTTCTTTGTTAGAACCATTACTTTGTTCAATTTGTCTTAGATTCTCTTTGTTAAACAAAATTCCTTTTCTTTAGTAAATCCCCCATGCATGCTTCCTTGTTTGCTATGGTCTCAGAGCTGGATCATAACATGGTCACTTGGAGGTCTACAAAGAGCCTAGATGGTTGCTGTAAGACAGACAGAGAAGGAGAGACATGTTACTCACCAGCTCAGTACCCTTTCGGCTCTGGTAGTTGGTAAAGAAACAGAAACCTTCGTTGCTGTAACTCTTCAGGAGGACCATACGAGCAGATGGACGTCCGTCTCTGTGCAGACAGAAGTAAGATCGACATTAGACTGAAAAAAGGAAAATAAACCAATTTAATTTCAAGAGACAGTGTTACCTACTTGGTGGCAGTGGCAATGCACATAGCGTTTGCCTCTCCAATTTCAGGGCACTTTGTGGCATGATCAAACCAGTTTTCAAATTGTTTGATTGGGTCCAGAGATACAAGGTGACTCTCCTCAAAGCACTGGGAACAAAATAAACAATTAAATATGAATGCACTGAGAAACAGACACAAATACTCTTACATCAACTTCTTGCAGGCCCTGAATGACTTTAGAGTATTTATTTCGCGTTTTTCTTTTACTGTACAAGTCAGAAGTCAATGTCTGCAACATCTGAGGAGCACGAAAACTGCTGTATCACATACTGCATTCAAGGCAACCAGGCTAGATTAAAAACGGCACAAATTGCATTATCTGCATACCTAAAATTGAGCTTATATCATCATAACCTTGCAGTTGCACAAACTGGACAGTGGACTGAGTTATATGACCCTGGCAAAGGTAACTCGATGCTTTTTAATGCTACTCACCTCCTCGTCTCCTTTGTATTTCTTCCTCATGTCACTCATGTCCATGTTTGTAAAGTCACTCGTTGATTTCCGGTAGAAATTCAGTGCAAAAACGCCTTGTTGACCTCCTGTCAGAGTGGCATGAGACGGTGGATTTATACCAAATATACCGATACGTCTCAAAACATGCGTACTGAGTATGCGCCTCATGCTTGTCAATCTGACGCTGACGTAACCTCGTAGCCTCCCTTACGTGAAATATTACACAAAAGTGCGAAGTACTTTGTAACTGGACGAAACGATTTTTAAAATAATGTTTTCACATTAAGGCTTTGGCTAGGAATAAAAACAGTACTGCGTGTACAGCAGATATGATTTAAACCATAAAGTCTATGATTTAAACAGAAAATCCGAAAAGCGATGACATCGATGATTAAAACCACACATCGATGAGTTTTGCTGCATTTATGTGATGTCTGTTTTTACGACTAAAATAACCGTTAACATCAGCAAGTGTTAGCTAGCTGTATCCATTAATGTATTATCCCGCAGTAAAAAAAAAATCAATTAATTTGATCTTGCTGATGTCTATGGTGTCTCTTATTTGGGACTTATTTTGGGGCTCTTATTTTGGGACTCTTATTTGGCGAAAAAAACTAACGTTACACAAGTGTCAACAGAGCGGTGGTAAAATGACCACCAATGCTGGTAGTTGCATCTGAACAAAAGCCGACATTAACACTGGTACAGCCAGTTTGCTACTCACACATGAGCTATATGTTGTTTTTGTATCTGAATACACTTGTTGGCGACTATATAAATATGTAACATGATAAAATAGATTCTTCCTGCCGGCCCTGAATGCAGCGTTGGTGCCATCGTCACTTCCTGAATCACGTTTTCCTGTTAAATATGGCGGCGACCTTGTGTGTAAAATTACTACCGAAACAAGGTAATGTATAGTCAATACTGCATTTATAGAATTAGCTATCGGTCTGTAGAGAGTTCGTACGTTGTTGCCTGTTTTTTTAGAACTGGTTTAAGATAGCAGCCTTAGCTCTGTCTCGGTTAAAGAGCTTATCAGATAGGAAAGAGGTGTTTAATTAGCCAATGTTAGCCTCTTCCTACACAGCGAGTTGAACGTTAGCAGGTGTTAACAGACGTTGTGCTTTCCAGGATGGCTTCCCCTGACACAGAGTATTCGTCACGGCTCCAAGGCTGTGACTCGCCACAGGAAACCGATACACATCCTCAAACAGAAGCTCGTTGCTGTTACACGGTACATTCCCCCGACACGGGCTTTTCCGCCCGGCGCCTATCCTTCACAAACCAAAAGAGTCCAGGAGGTAACATTCACCCCCTTCTCGTCCTTTCCCTGACATGTTTGTATGATCATAGTCACAATGTTCTTTACTTATTCACTGATCAGATAGTCTCTGATGTAAGTCCATCATTTTGCCAACTTGAGCATGCATTCTATTCAGGCGAAGTTCTTGTACAGCTGCATGTGTAGTTTGGTTAATTTATTTTAATTTAAAAAAAGGGTTCTGTGAAAAAACCTGTTTTTATTCCTCAAATTACGGCAATAAAAAACGTTGTTTTGCTATGGATATTAGAATTCTGGTATCACATTGGTATTTACAAAGGAAAAAAATCTGTATATGAACACATTGCTGTTGTTCTCAAACATCAAGCACTCATTGAACAGTGTGCACACTTTTACTGACAACCATCTCTTTTCTTGTTTTAACCGTTCGTAGCTCTACTGAAATCCACTTTTGTTCCACTTCACTGTGAGACAAACTCTTTTGTCCTATCAGGATAACCCGTTGGTGTTGGTCATGAAGAGGGATTTGAAGAACATGTTTCAGGACTGCAAGATGATCGCTGTGGTCCAGAACAACGGCAGCAATGCTGAAGACATGATGATTCTCAAGCACAAACTTCTTAAACACGGCATATCTGTTAAGTTCTTCCCCAACCAGGTGATGCTTACGTTATTTTATTTGTACGTTTGTGGCTATTTTACCACAGCATGTTGATTGTGTGACAGTGAGTTCACAATGCAAGTAACCCTTCTGC
Organism: Nannoperca australis; assembly: GCA_036023655.1. NCBI lineage: Eukaryota > Metazoa > Chordata > Actinopteri > Centrarchiformes > Percichthyidae > Nannoperca > Nannoperca australis. The sequence goes on along the minus strand of JAVQJD010034419.1, from coordinate 25,646 downwards.
CTTCCTCTTGTAGCTTGCTCAGGTAACGTGCTTTCTTTTTTAAATACCTTTTTATATAAGATAGCTGACAGTAGAGACATGATGGGACATTAGGGGACAGAGAGCTGAGGAAAGAAATGCATCAAAGGTCCCAGGCTGGGGACTGGTTCATTCAGCCCACCAGGACACCCCAGTCTTGCATTTTTATTGTCATTCTATGTAACTTTTCCACCCCCAAACACATGGACTTGAACCACATGATTTGACCTACCAAGGATCACACAACCTCTGCTTTCAGCAAGGACATAAACATTTAACTTGTTGCTGGTTACTAGTTATTGTTTTGCTTTGTTTATCATGGGATGTTACACTTGATTTGAATCTTTTGGCAAACCTCTATCCACACAAATTAATTCCAGGCTGTCAAACAATACATAATCTCTACAGATACTGCATATTGTTAAATTTACCTTTCAAAGTTGATAAGAACATGACTCATGACGCACAACGCTGTTTTGAACCCTATTTATCTTAAATTTGCAAAACAAATTTCACCTTTTAGGATTATTGAAGTTTATTCTATTCTTTATTCATGCTTTTTTCAGGTGATGCAGTCGTTCCTGAACGACACTGTTTACTGCAACATGGCCCCTCTGTTCATCGGCCCCACAGTTCTGTTTGTTAGCAAACAGCCGAAGGCGAAGGAGATGCTGGCGACACTGAGGTCCAGCCCACACATGACACTGCTGGGTACGTTTATCTTCTGCATCTGCAAGAAGGAACTTCATTATGCAGACTGAACATTTTATAATGTTTGCTGCAGACAAAGACTAAACTGATGCTTCTGGAACTTATAAATGAATCTGTACCAAAAAAATGCTAGATGATTGCTATGGGTCAAGAAACACCTCCGTTTGAGGCATTTTCAGGGTAAGACAAATTATTAACAATGTAGTAACAAAACTGACAGAAATAAGAATTGAATGTCATACCCTCAGGGTGTTTACAAAGAGGAAAAACGTGTAAGTGAAAGGACTAAATAGGCTTTTCAGAGTAACTGCAACTTGAAGAACTGATTATCCTCTTGTTGAAAATTGTTTTATAATGAAATGCAATAATCCTATTGATGACCCAGGTACACAAATTTGTTAAAGCTGTACTATACGCCTCTGCAGGCAAGGGGAGGTGTTGGAAGTGTATCACAAGTTGCAGGATTTTCCGGCAGTGAATCAGGCTTTCACTGTCTGCAGGGACGAGCAGGGACTCTGCTCTTGTAGCTTATCCAATACAAACGCACCATTTCTCTGAAATTACCTGTGACTGGCCAAAGTCTCCTGTCATGCAAGTATCTAGTATTTTCATCATTGATTAGTCTACCACTATTTTGTTTTGGTCTGTATAAAATGTAAAAACTAATGATAGATGATGGATATCTCAAACCTCTACAACAGTCAGAAAATCCCAAAGATACAGAATTTAGAATGACCGCAAATTCTTACTTTTGAGGAGCTGCAGCCAGCACAATTATTTTATTTATTTATTTAATTTAATTTAATTTTTTCCAGGAAGTTCATTTATTCATTCTTTCCGTCCATTAATGTAAGATAAAAACAGATTAACAACATGTGCGACACCTTGGTCTCAATGCAGAGCATCTGATGTGAGGGTAGAAGTCGTGTTTATTATTCATTAACTTCACTGAACAACATATTTAACTTCAGCTCATTCACCACCTCGTCTCTCTACAGGAGCGTGCATAGACCACACGTTGCTGAGTACACAGGGGGTGTTGAGCTACTCTAAACTGCCGTCAGTGACTGTTATCCAGGGCGAACTGGTCAGCGGGCTGACGATGCTGACCTCCTGCACAGCCTCCATGCTGCAGCGCCACCCGGCCCACCTGTCTGCCCTGCTCCAGCAGTACGTCAAACAGCAGAGCTTGGACGACGGCACAGAGAGAGCTCCAAAAGCTGAGCAGGCCACGTAGAGCATCGAAGGAACTTACTGGGACTGTTGCCTTGCTTATTTCTAGCTGCTTGAAATAACATGACAAGGGGCTGTCGGGTTGGATGCATACTTTTAACATTTAATATAATTTAGTACCAAAATGGCAGGAACATTTTTAAGATTAGGATAAGTCTGCAAACAAACTGATTGTTCGCTCAGTCTTAAAAATGTTCAATTGGTGCTAAATTTAAGTAAATTGTACATTGTGCTTCCACCCATAGGAGCACTGTGGCTTCTGTGAATGAAGCCTTGACTGTTTTCAGTGCACCTCAACATCTTAGTGGAAGTCTTGGATGGCTAAGCAATTGCTTTATTTAAGGATTTAGTCACACATAAATAAACTATGCCGACACAATCTGTTGCTCATTCTCATTTTGTTGGATTTAAGAATTGCAGGGTTTGTCACACATGTATTTATTTATTTTTTTTAAAGTAGTTTTTAAGTTGTTAGTTGCAATTGATTTGCCCAGTTGATGCATCCAGTAATACTGATAGGATCAGCTGGAGTGGCAGCATTGTTACAAGGCATCATGAAAACCACTTCAGCCAAAATAAACACAAGTGGTCACAGATCCCGAAACGTTAATCTGCAGATTACAGCATGTTAATCTGGGTCAATTAGTCTGTAATGGCCTGCCTTTCTGACGTTACTCAGGCACTCACTTCAATACCAATAAGGAAAAACTCTTAAAACACATTTTGATTCGGAAACCAAAGGAAAGGTGATTAGTGTCACTATATTGTCAGATCAATAGAACTGAATATGCTTTGATTTTTAATCACAAAATGATAGATGCGGACAAGGGAGGGTCACCTGTACCGTTAATGTAATTGTATAATGGTAAATAAAGGGGAAATTATGACATGCAGTGAATGATCAACAAGTGAGATCCTATATCAAATGTTTCTCCGAAAACGATTAACGAATATAAACTCATATTTCCTCCTTAACACGCCATATTTGATCAATACAATAAGTTAGTAGTACGATGAGGGACCGTTTAAAATCGAACCCTTTACTTTCCGCTTTAAAAGCAGTAAACTAGGTGTGTAGAGCGAGTGGAGGTTGGCTAGATTTATCCTCCACCACATCCCTGCTAGACGCTGCGTAATTCCAGCTAATGCGGATAATGCCCAGGACACATTGCGCACGGCGCGCGCAGCCTGCGACTCACAGCTCTCCTTGGATTTGGAAGAAGCTCACCCACCGGCAGAGAGGGCACGGCCGGTGAGATTATGTGATCAGAATTAGTGATTATCTGAGGCGAGAACATGTAGTTTGACTCTTTTTCTTTCTTTTTTTGATCGGAGATCGATGGAAAACGTTTTCTTCGTTGAAATGGGGATTTCTCGCTGTCCCTTAAACGCCAGATTAGACACTTGTTGGATTTATGAGGCGCGGAGGACAGCAACAAATGAGAGTCGTAGGTGAATTTCAAGTAAGACCTCTCTCCTGGCCTTTAAACATTCGCTCGCTCAGAAAACACGAAACAGAAATGTAAAAGTCTGGGTTCAAATCAAATGCAGATTATCGAACCATATTAGATTATTTAATATCATTTAGATATTCGATCGAATATACTGTAATGTCTGTCGTGAATGCATCATACCCCCTGTTCATATTAAGAAAATACAAAAACCGTTTGATTGAAATAATCAAATCACTTGTCTGTGTGCCGAGGCAGTAATGGGCTTTAGATAAGAGCGTGCGCTTCCCTGAATAGTTCACGCAGGCCCTGAAGGACTAAGGATGTGAACTCAGACTGGCTGCTCATAATAGGCCGTTTTCATTCAAATAAACATGTGTAGCTGCTTCCTAAATCTGCTTTGTCTGTTAATTCTCCGCCAAAGCAGATGTAGTGTGTGTGTGACATCCTCTCCTTTCTCTGCTAACAGTCACACACACTTCTGCAGCTGTTGCAAGACAATGTGCCCCCCAGGTCCTTTTGGGTATATTTGCATCTTCTCACCTCTGGTTTTAATCACAAACATGCTGAGTCTTTGTGATTTGATGCTGCAGTTTGGTGGCAGAAACAAGTCAAGGATGCCTTCACCTCAGTTGACTTGTTTCCATTTCTGTATAAAGAGCTCATGGAGTCACTTATATATTAGTATGAACATCATATCTCCTAACATGTCATTCTGACCAAGAATCATTCGTCTAGTTTGGTTGTTTTTGAACATCCCGTTAAATGCTTTATTGCAAGTTTACAATCTCAGGTGCATGTAACTATGAAACATGATTTTTTATAACAAGTTTTGCAAAAGTGGGCTACGTGGGCTTTTTGCTTTTTCAGAATCGTAAAATCTGGAATCATAATAATGTGGAAACTGTAACAATACTTTTGTTGCCATTTAATGAGATCAAAACACATTTTTTACTTGTACAATATTTATTCTGTTGCTCATTAAGTGAGTGAGCTCAGAAACTTGCAAATCCTTTCATCCTGTTTCCACCACATGCTTTCATCACTGAGGTCAGTCACTCTCATCCTATCCTGCTCCTACGTAACAACAAGCAAGGCTGCTTCTGCCCAGATTTAGAGGGATATATCACTTTGGATGTAATGCACCGCACCGTTCATTGTATATCCACTCAGATGGGCTATGAGTTTACATCTTCACAGTGATTCTTTTCTGCAGACTGATGTTTTTACACATACAGAGACAAAATGATAACCTGAACACAGTGACTTTCCTACTCGAGTGAATGAAGTTAGGTTTGCAAATTAAACAGACACCAAACAGGTTGCATAAAACAAAAAATGTCTCACAAACATGTTCATGCCTTTAGTCAACCTTTATTTATACTTGAGAGATCATTGTTTATTTATTTGTTAATTACAAAAGCAAAACAAAGACAAAAAGATACACTAACAGAAAAGTGCCAAAACCACAATTAGCTCATAAAAACATAATTTAATAGATGAATTAAGATAATTAAAATGTAAAATAAACACAGTTATGGAAAAAAAACCTTAGAATTTACATATATAATTTGACAGAAATAAATAAATAGAAATAAAAACCAGTCATGTAAAACAATTAGTAGAGGTAGGGAGGTTTACGATTACATTTCTAAAATGACCCTGAGGTATAAAGGTATTGAGTTTAAGGAGGTGCTGTGTTTTGTCAAAATGAGTCGGGTGCTCTAAAATTAAAATCAGTCTTTCCAAGTTCACGTCTAACGCGTGGATCATGAAGCAGGAGTGAGTCAGCAGAGCATATGGAAGCATCAGGTTTTGCTGCTGTGATTGTGGTTTGCAGTTTGTTTTGTGTCGGTGCTGTCTGTCTTTGGATGGTGTTTCACGGTCAGTGACAAGTGGCTAAAAACATCCCTGAAAAACCAATTAAGCAGAGGTTGGTAATCCTCTCCTTGCAGGCGGTATTGGCCAAGTTGTCACATACTATACAGTAGCTGTTAAACCAGCTTGTGCAATGCATACGGTATCCTGTGTGATGAACTTCTTCTGATTTGGATTTGTTAATTCAGTTATATATCATATAACTGGTAAACAAGAGCCTAAATGACTAAATAAATCGATTCATATTTTTCCCACTCTTCTTTCAACAATGTTGAGCCATTTCTCTTTGGCCTACAGGACTCAAAATAACGAGAATGCCAATATTTTGCACTACACCGCCACAAAATGTGATCTCAAAAGTGACCATAGAGTTGAATCAGCACTTATTTGACACCGGCTAAAAAAAGAGAACATTATAACCTTTGAAACAATAGTATTTATTGCAGGGCTGTTGTATAAGATTAGAGCATGTTGTAGGGTGTTTGTTAAACGCTCACACCCATGTTCAAATGATCTGTGACACAGCAACCACAAGAATGACAAGAGACTCTATGCCTTCATAGGCTGTTCCTGTTTTTACCTCAAGCATATCATAAATAAAAACTGGGCTCCAATACATCATCAACACTTTCTTTTTTGAAAGATGTATGACATCTGGAAACAAGAAAAAATTGGACAACTTTCACATCTGAGTTTGGCATGAATATTAGTTTTTTGCTCTGTGTAGGTGATTTAAAGATCCAGAGTGATCTAGATGAGGATCCAGGCTGCATTTACAACATCACATGAACCGAGAGCTCAGCTCCTACCTCTGTTAGGTAACTGGATTACACAGAGTCACTTTGCTCGTCTCCTGCTCTGTTGAGCCTATTTAACGCTTTCACTTTGGTTTCCTGCTCATGGAGCTGTCCCGCTCTCATGGGTCATTATGCAGCTCTTCATAAAGGACTGTATCAAACTTAACATTTTATAAAAGCAAGACGTTAAAGTAAGAGCTGGCTCAAACAAAGTTTTTGATTATAGTTTACACTTAGGCCATAACGTTTAAGACATAATGATTAACTGATTTATTGATTTACGATAAAGGAATTTATAAGGAAAAATGCTAAAAACGGGCAGATTCTAGCTCCTCTAATGTGACAATTTTCAGCTTATTCTCTGTTTTATAAGATTGTAAATTGTTGTGAAAACAATCTCACCAGAAGGTCTCTTCAGCAGATATTCTGGAGCTTTTGATCATATCACATGATCTTCATAAGGAGCTGGAATTGGACCAGATGTCATGGAATTGTAAATGTTCAAATTTACATTGTTGACAATATCTTTGGATTTTGACTGTCAGTCAAAACAATCAATAGTGGAAGAAGTTTTCAAATCATTTAATAAAGTAAAAGTAGCAAAACCACACTGTAAAATTTAAAGTACAGGTAAAAGTCCTGCACTCACAATTTTACTTACAGTAAAGTACAGAAGTACTGATAAAATGTACTTAAAGTATCAAAAGTAAAAGTAGTCTTTGTGCAGAATGGCCCCAGTCAGAGTCATTGTGTTATTGGATCATTATTATTGATACATTTAAGCAGTACTTTAATGTTGTGGTGGAGCTCATTTTTAACGCTTCATATACCTTGGGCTAGTTCAATTTAACTCATAAAGGAACTAGTCACAATAAAGGATAAATGTAGTGGCGTATAAAGTACAATATTTACCTCTAAAACCTAGTGGAGTAGAAGTAGTGGAAATACCCAAGTAAAGTACTATCACCTCTAAATTCTACTTAAGTATAGTACTAGTAAATGTACTTCATTTCCACCACTAGAAACAAGCAATTTGAAGACGACACCTTGGACTCTGGAGGAATTGTAATGAGCATTTCTGGGCCATTTTGTTGACTAAACTAATTCAACAACAAATTGAAAATCAATCAGTTGAAATAAATAAAATGATCATTACTTACTGCCCAATATTAATATAATATTTTAATATCAAGACCGTATTCTCTCCCTGGCTAACCTACTCATGCTGACATTACAGGGGGCTTTCGGCAGATTGCAGCAGATCTCTTGCAACAACCAGCTGATCACGATAGGGAGGGGAGTCTGAGGTCTGTGCTCTTAAATGGATATCCACGGGTCTTCTCTCAACCGCAGCCAATCACTGGCGAGTGGCCTGGAGAAGACTTCACCAACGTGGAAGCCATCCCACTCTCGGAGCAGTAGCACTCTGTCATCACGCCACTCCAGACAGGTGAGGCTTTGTGAGGGCACACTGTCACCAGAAGAAAGCCCAGAACAACGTCAGACTTTTGTTGTAGTTTTATGCCTTCTGTTTTCATTCTGAATTTTAGTCGTTATTTTGCATATAAACACTGAGATCAGTGAGCCAGATGCTTTAGGTATTTATGCAAAAGGCAGTAAAGATGGCACAGTAAAACCAACACCACCCAGTCAGCGTTATTGTGATGATGATGTGTCATTTATACAGCTATGTCTAGCCTGTATGGTCTCACAAGACCCCACAAATTAATTTAAACCAGACCCAGAATACAACATTTAATCTTCAAAGTCCAAAATAGAGAATACCAGTTTACATCTCACATTGAATCTGATTTCAAAATTCATAGATTACTAAGAAAACAAGTAAAGACTAATCAAATAGTATGTTGTATTTAGGCAGAGAGGACCCCAGAAAGCAAAACACGAGTGGCCTTGTAGTTGTTTACCACACAGGTGAACGGAACAATCTGGCAAAGATTGGAAAGCTGAGCTGTGAAATTTCAGTACTGAGAGGGTGAGCTGCAGCTGTGCCTGAAGATCGGCGGGAACAGGAGCTAGACGCCACACAGATAGACAGGAAACACACAAACACAGGGAGGCAGAGAAAATCAGAAGAAAACAAGAGAGGGAGAATGGGAGCAGCCCTAATCATATCATAGTCCATCTTGCCTTTGTTCTGATCATTTGAGACAAAGTTAGCTTACACACACATCAAAATTACACAACCATTCCCATTTTTGATCGTCTGTACACCAAAATATTAACACTTTAAAAACACAGATAATTCTCATAGTATGTATACTCGAGAACTAAATGGGACTTTTTACTTCCCCCATATCACACATCACACCCTGCACACACACAATCTGTTGTTTGCTGTTGTGCTTTTGTAAGAGGTCAATCCAAAAGAAGAAGAATGCACAAAAGTCTCAAGAGTTGCAACATCGCCACCATAAAACAAGTGTTTTTTTACCCATTCATGCTGTCAATAGATTATCAAAGATTGGGAAGTGATTGACGACCTTCAGGTAGAAATGTACACAGGAGGTGACAATCCTCATGCTATGACCACCCCGGGTATCTGTGAAGGATATCTTCTCAAGAGGAGGAAGTGGCCCCTTAAAGGTTGGCACAAGGTGAGAGATCCATCTGCTTTGTCACTTTAAAAGCCAAGATGTTGACTTTATAAATAAAGTCTGTTTTTTAAAAAGATTGTTTGATCTCTTTTTTAGCGATACTTTGTCTTGGAAACAGGGATCTTGCGTTACTCCAAAAGTCAGCAAGATGTAAGTGGATGTAAAATTTTACTAAAGTTTTTTTTACCTAGTAAAATTAAAGACACTGAACATACATTTTTCCACTAAAGGTCTCCAGGGGAAGAGTCCAAGGCTCCCTAGATGTTAGCCTTGCAGTGATATCGATAAACAGGAAATCCAATCGGATTGACTTGGACGCAGGGGACATTCTTTATCATGTGAAGGTAAAGGTACTTCTGCTGCTATTTTTTAAACAAATACTGTGCCTTCATAATAAAAATACTTTTCTTGTCTCTCCAAGGCAAAAAGCCATGAACTCTTCTACATTTGGTTAACCAAGCTACAAGCCCACCGCTTGTACAAGAAGAATGAGGCAGCTCATGTTCCAAGCGGATTCCTCCACACTTTGAACCCTTGCCCTGCGGCTGGACAAGCTCAGAGAAATGGAGATTTGGTAACTATTAAACAAACAAGAATTAAGTCCAAACAATATCTCCATATGTAAGATTAACCCCTCTGTCCTCTTGCCTCTGTATTTATGTTACCAGAGCTCTGCAGGCATGGCGGATTCAGCTGGAGCATCAGGAGTGCTGCCCTCAGCGAACACCGCTGTGAATAGCAAAGTGTCTGCCTGGCTGCAGCAAAGTCAGGATCCAGACATCTGTGTTCAAGGTATTTGTCATATATTCCCAATTGCAAAGACACAACATTCACAAGCCAGTGCAGCTACGCTGATTAATGATAGCGTGTAGTTTTTCATCAGTCTGAAACTTGATAAATGTCAGCTTTTTGTCTCAGTCCACCAGAATCAAAGGGAAAAGTTTCTTTCTTACTATTCTCATTCTGACAATTTAAAAGCTCTTGACATGTATTGAACAGCACAGATTATTGATATCTAAATGTGTAAAAGTATCCACAAACTCGTTCTTATACCTGCATCAGCAGTAACACAGCTGTCTCTGTGGAGTCCTTGCTAACCTTTGTTTTTCATTATAAAATGTGATCATGAGGAATGTTATCTGATTAATGAATAACAGAAACTCAATGAAAGAAAATACCTCATGTGTTCTTCCAGAGCTGAACCGTTGCCATTTGGACCTTTCTGAGCTAAACCGCTTAATCCAAAGGCTGCAGACATTGGAGGCAGGCCAGGCGTTCACTAACGGAGACCTAAAGCGCATCATCAGCATACAGGTTGACTTTCTGTCCAGTTTCAAACAGCTAATTGAATCAGCAAGACCAAATCACTCCTGCTTTCTATGCCACATCACATGAAAGTGAATCATTTTTTTAAATTTGTTTTATTTGATACAGAATCTATCACTTGAGAAGCCAAAGAAACAGAGGTCAGGGAAGATGTGGGGCCACTCTCGCACACTATCCAGGGTGGAGGCCTTGGGAATGGTAAGACTGGTCTGTTAATTACTCTGCCTAGTAGCATTTAGACCAAAAGATATGACTGATACTGATATGTACATTTATTTGACATTATGTAATATTGATGTTTAAAGTTAATTTGAAATACTAATTGGTTTTTGGTTGAAATCATAAATGAAGTCTTATTACTGGTAACTTTTAAGAACATATTGGGTTTAAGTATTTGACTTCCCAACCCTCCAGTAACCTTTTGGGGCCTCTCTCTAATCCAAAAGCCTATTCGTGGGATGACTAAATCGGTGAGTTGGCTATTGGCAGAACATTAGACAACTTGATTCATAAAAATTATTCAATGATCTCCATTAACACACTTTAGCAGACTGCCATCCTGAAAATGAATTGTGATTGCATTAACAATGACATGAAAGAAAATGTTTCTTCTGATTAAAATGGCAAATGAGATTTATTTTCATTGAACTGAATAAGGTCTTTCTGTGTGTTTGTTGTAGACGCCCTACCTCTTACATCCAAAACATATTTATTCACCAGAGAATCTCATTTCCCCAAAGAATAGAGCATAGCAATGGCATGATTTTGATCTATAGGAAGTTTTGAACTGTAGAGTGAGTAAATTAATATATCAAGTAGACCTGCATTGAATTTAGATGCTAGTTGTTTTCAGTCCTGCTCTTTAGAATCTAGAGGACTCTTGCTTGTCTATCCTGCCAGCTAGTCGGAGTATTGTAGCTCTTAAGGTTTTCTTTCTTACCAACAAACAGCACCAGATGTAAACATGAATTGCCAAGTAAACACAAATAAATAGCTGGTAGGACAGAAAACCTGCAGGGCTGGGGTAATAGAGGTCCAGGTTTGAGCCATAAAAAGTATTTAGTCAACCTGCACATCAAACCTCTATCTGTGTATGTATCTATCTTATTTTAAAATACAATTTTATTTATCTTACAGTTTTATTGTCAAATCACAAAAATAAAACGTTTTGGTACATTTAATTAAGTGGGAGAATTGTTTTTAGATTATTTAGAAGACTTCAAGTCTTCACGGGTCTGGGACCCTTTTAAAAATAAGTTTAACCATCGTTAGGGCAAAAACCTGGAGATGAATTGATGAATTTCTCTAACTACTAGGTCTAAAATTGTGTAGACGTCAAGATAAATACGGATTGAACCTCTTTGATTTTCCACTTTAACAAAAGCCTTTAAAAGAAATGTATATTTTATTTTACAATTTTATTATGTCTTTCTAATGTTTTTCTTTGCCTATGTAAAGCACTTTGAATTGCCTCTGTGTTTGAAACGTGCTATAGCCTATAAATAAAGCTGCCTTGCCTTGCCTTACAGTACATACAATCCTCTCAGCATTGACTTTTCATTAGCATTAAAAGCACAGGCTTAACTAATAACAGTATTGATGACTCTGTTCCGTTTTGGTCAACTAGGATAATCCTGGACACAAGAAATTAACACAATTCAATGCAACAACAATAAAACTATTAAAACTATCCCAGGGATCCAATAGGCCTCAGTGCTGGCACTATTTAATTTGTTGATTAAATGAGTTACTACTGTGTTTGACAAATCATATGTTTAATGTGACATTGAAGTCAATTCCTGTCAATGTACAACGCTGTGTATTAAAGGAATAAAGCATTTAGCAGTAGGCTACAGCTATCAAAAGTTAGCATGCTAACATGCTAATCTAAGATGGTGAACATTTGTAGCAGGTATAATGTTTACCATAAACAAATAATATGTTAGTGTGCTGATAATTTAGCTCAAAGTACCAATATACCTAAATTAGCCTCACAGAGCCGCTACTATGGCTGTAGACTCTTAGTTTACAGTGTTTATGCTAAGCTAAGCTAACTGTCTTCTGGCTTTAGCGTCATATTTATCATAAAGACATGAGAGTGGTATCAGTCTTCTCATCTAACTCTCGGCAAGAAAGAGAATGAGTGTATTTCCCAAAAAGATTTTCTTTAACGTTCATAATCATGTGTATTTTTCTGTTACCTTCTTCATATTGGATAGTATGCACTCACAGCATGAAATATTGTCTGCATACTCTGCAATGTAGCAACAACTGGGAGTGCTGAACACTTAAACTTTCTTAAACTTTTTTTGATGGATAACAAAACACAATTGTGACACTTGAACCTTTACACCCAAATTGACAAATTACTATTATTAACAAAGGTAATTTAAAATTAACCAATAAATCAACCATCCTCCATTCTCCTCTGTTCACCTCATAGCTGTCCTCCAGTCACCTGACCAGCTCGTCTCACCTCGGTGCATCAGTCCCCTCTATCCCTGACTATGTCTACTCCCAGCTGTCCCCTCCTACTGTCATACTGACGCCTGAGGGCAAGAAAATCCAGCAGGACATCTGCGCCATGTCATTACGAGGTCAGAAAAACTGATACATGTACATACATAAACACACAGGTAGACAGGGTTCCTTAAAGGTAGTATTATAGGTAGATGATCAAAATCCAGATACATCCGGACAAGATCAGAGAGAGTACAGAGATAACACAAGAGGAAAAATGTTATTATAAACTTCCATATAAAAATAAATCTGAAATGAATATGCATCCAAATTTACTGGATGTGTAAGCTTTTCCTTCTTATATCTCTTCAGTGCTTACTTCCTTGAAGACAGTGCATGGAACTCTGTCCCAGGAGAGGCAGAAGCTGCAGGAAGTCTGGGGAACTAACAACATCCATCAGTCTAACACTTTAGCGGAGGTAAGATTCATGCTGCACCTGTCATCTGGATTCTCTGGCACATATTCCCTTGTGGTTTTTGATGGCTGTTTTTTCTTTGTTCTTCCCTCTTTCTCTTCCTCCGGTGTTAGCCTGCAGTGGTGAGGCATTCATCCCACGGGCCTCCTTCCGTAGCAGATTCGGCGGCGGAGTATTTTGATGCCAGCGATGACATCCTTTGTGGTAGTTCCTCTGAGGTGTCTGATGAATCAGGACTTAGTGATGGAAGTACCACTAACTCTGAGCCAGATGAAGGACACGGTGGGTACATGTACATGAAATATGTTATTTTAAATAGTTTAATTTACTAGTCAAGTCAGTAAACAGTAAATAAACTTAGTGAGGTCCAAAATAACTATTTAATGTAAGAACTGAGTTTATTTTTCATACAAAATAATTTCTTAAAGAAACGATGTATGTTTTCATTAAGACCATTTCCAATATGTTAAAGCATTTTTAGCCAAAATAGTGCCGTGGCTCCAGGTATGGCATGTCAGTCTGTCAGTTGGTCCACCACTTTGGTCCAGACTCAACAACTACTGAATAAATTGCCATTACACTTTATATAGTCATGTATGGTGTCCAGAGGAGAGATCCTAATGACTTTAGTGATCCTCTGACTTTTCCTCGTGCCGCCATGAGGTTGTTTTAAGTGAAGTTGTTTTTAGTCTATTAGTAACTATTGGATGTATTGCCATGAAATTTGGTTCAGACATTCATGTTACTAATGGTGTGAATGAGTGAGTAATACATTTGGTGATCCCTTAATGTTTGCTCTAGTGCCATCATCAGATCAAATTTCAGTTTATCCAATACTTTATAATAAAATACTTTCAAAACAAATGACATTCCCTTCAGCGTTAGCTGTTTTATTTTGCAAATTAGTAAATGTCAGCATGCTACCACGCTAGAGATGGTGATTATGGTAAACATTACACCTGCTAAACAGCAGCATGTTAGCATTGTGATTGTGAAAGTGTTAGCATGACAATGTTAGCCTTTAGCTCAAAGCACTGCTATGCCAAGTTGTTCTTGTAGTTGTTATTATTGGTTTTAGAAAATTGCACTTTTGCTCTTGAGGATTATTTCTGCTCTTGAATACCAGTATGATTAATATTGTTTCCTTTCACCAACATTACAGGATCAGCCACCCGGAAGTACCGTGCTAGCATTTCCAGGACTCCTAACAGTGTTGTTCTCAAAAGCAGCGGCCGGCGAACTACACTGCCTGCTTCCTGTCCTGACAACAGCCACGTGGGACTCATGGCTATCCTCTACAATAACATAGGCAAGAACCTGGACAAGTCAAACCACTTGGCAGTTATGTAGAAATTATTTTTGACGCATATGTGCTGTTTTTCCTCAGGTAAAGACTTGGCTCGAGTGTCCATGCCTGCTGCTCTCAATGAGCCTCTTAACCTGCTGCAAAGGCTGTGTGAAGAGCTGGAGTACAGTGAGCTGCTGGATACCGCCAGCAACACACCGGACCCCTACCAAAGGATGGTAAGACTATTCAAACATATGTTGCTGTAAGACAGATGGGAACCAATGACAACACAGTTATATATTACTGAGTCTGATTTGAGCCCTTGTAAATCTGTGTATGTGCCTGCTTGTCTCCTAAAAATATATTTCAGACTCCAGTAATTTATTGTATTTAAGTTATTTTAAAACAGGAGTATTGTAGTGCACCTGTCTTTAATCTTTTTAAACTTACAAGAAATAAAGGCAGTAGAATGGCCACTAGTGCGGCTGCAACAATATAGGCCTACTTTTGTTTTAAATCTCTTTATTTGGATCACAGAATTATCCAGTAAGATGCAGTTACATAAGCAACAGAGTGACAGCATGAAGGGATATGTAACAACCAATAATAATAACCAACCTCATCCTCCCGACTGCCTTTGTGTTTAGTTAGAACAACAGACTCAGAAGACAAAATAAGATAATACAGAATAAGCTCAAGCACGTGAGCATGGGAGATAAGTATATCAGTAAGTGAAGGGAAGGGAAATGTGTGAAAGTATTTTAATAATGCTGGGTAGAGCAAACTGAGCGACAAGAAGTTGGCATTGAAAAATAAACAAGACACAGCTACAGTCCCTACAGTGCACCAATCCATTAACCATGAAATAAAGATTTAACAAGGTGACTCGTATTATTTGCAGGAAAAAATCAAATAAAGTGAGTGTTTGTATTTGATCTCTTGCAGGTTTACATTGCTGCCTTTGCTATCTCTGGTTACTCCACGGCAACGTTCAGAAACCGATACAAGCCCTTTAACCCGGTGCTGGGCGAGACCTTTGAATGCATCAGAGAGGACCGGGGCTTTCGCCTCATCAGTGAGCAGGTATCTCAAGAAGAAGAACTTCACAAACAGATGAATGAATCACCCATTGGTATAATTGAGCATTAACACAGTGATTTATTGCTGTAAAAAAATCGTTGTAACTAAGCATGTTATCAACAATGAACACAAACCCTCACTTAATATATTCTGCAGGCATGGCAGTTAGAAAGTGGAAAGTAATTAAATGCCAGTCCCCAACAAAGCAGTTAACTTCTTAAAAAGAAGCGTTGCATTGTAGCTCTTAAGAAACTTGATTTCTGGCACACTGATATTTAACTGACCTGTTATACTGTTACTATGGCGTGTTTCTTTCATGTTTTGCTGCAGCAGTAGTAATGATAAAGAAAGATACTACAGATGCTGGACGTATCTGTTTCACAGTTTTGAGTAAATTATACAGATGAGTCTGGTTGCATGTGGTCATATTTTTGGTCTTGTCTTAAAGCCAGCACTGATCTCTATACTTCACCAGGTCTGCCACCATCCCCCCATCTCTGCCTGCCATGCAGACTCAGAGAACTTCTCCTTTTGGCAAGGTGAGACTCTTCTTTTGTGTGTGTTTTAGTTAGTGGTGGTAGTCACATGTATTTTTATCCACTAAATTTGCTTTGGAAACGCATTTGAAGAGCTGATCAACTTGTTTATATCCCTAAACAGACCAGCGATGGAAAAATAAATTCTGGGGGAAATCACTGGAGATTCTGCCAACTGGAATGGTTAATGTCACTCTTCCGAGGTAAACAGTCTACACCTATCTGTGTTTAACTTTACTGCAGAGAAATTAGATCTAAGTGAAAATCATACTTTATGTGAAGGTTCTCTCCATTTGAAATCAGTTGGGATCAATGAGACATTAAACACTTTCCAGGAATATCCCCATTTTAAAATGACAGGATGACAAAAATTGTAAAGCTTTTTGTCCCTTAAGGTAAAAACGCGATATATGAATGCAGACCATTTACCATCCACAATTAACTATATTGCACTGCATTGAAGACAATTAATGAAACAGTGTTAATATTAGAATAATTAAGTGAATAAGACGGCAACATTTTTTCCTTCATTTGACGGTTGACAAAAGAAAGAGAGAAAACATGGTGGAGAGAGAGAGGGGTATGACATGCAACAAATGTTCCTGGCTGGAATTGAACAAATGGCGTTGCAGTTATATGGTATAGTATGGTCTTAACCATTAGGCCATTGGGCTCTCAACAAATGATTGTTTTCATCATTAATTTGTCTGTACTTTTTCTGTTAATAGATTAAAGTTTTGTCCAAATAAAGTTAGGCATTTCTGATAAATGGCCATCATAATTTCCCAAAACCCAAGCCGACGTCTTTAAATGTTGTCATATTTTGTCAAACCCAAAGATATTCAGTTTACATTGATATAAAACAGAGAAAAACAGAAAGCATTACCATTTGAGAAACAGATTTCTTACTGAATTGCATTTTTGTTTGATAAATTGCAGAATTTTGGTGTTTTATTCAGGTACGGAGACCACTATGAGTGGAACAAAGTAGTGACTTGCATCCATAACGTCCTCAGTCAGCAGCGCTATCTGGAGCATTACGGAGAGGTCACCATCCGCAACCTGAAAAGCAACGTCTGCACCTGCAAGATTACTTTTGTCAAGGTGAATGAAACGACTTCCTGCACAACTAAGCCCTTTTCTCTTCTCTTTTTCTCTCTCTTGTAGGTGACTTGGTTGTGTTTGGTCACACAAGGTATCTCAGGGTTTTGACTGACAAGTTTTTGTTTTGTTGCAGTCTCGTTACTGGGGTTCAGAAACGAACAAGAATGAGGTGCAGGGCACGGTGCTGGACCAAAGTGGGAGTGTCATTCACCGGTTCGGAGGTCTGTGGCATGAAGGCATCTTCTGTGACACTCTGCCTACTCCGAAATGTGTCTGGAAGCCAAGTGAGTCCATGACCATCACAAACTACACTAAGTACATGCTTAGCAATGCGTTTCCTCTTGAGTTTGTCCTTGAGGTTTTTCATGTGTTGATGTAATTCAGTTGATTGCTGAGATTCTGCTTTCGAGGTGGAGGATTTAAATGGGAGTGCACTGAAATAATCAAGCACTCCCTGTTGCCAAATCGCTTATCAGCATAAATCCAAGTGTCACGTTTGTGCATCAGCTCACCTGATAGGCTTCTGTCACCCCACAGATCCCCAGCCAAAGGATTACCTGCTTTATTATGGCTTCTCCACCTTCGCCATGGAGCTGAATGAACTCACCCCAGACCTGAAGCCTCTCCTGCCCCCTACAGACACCCGCCTGCGCCCAGACCAAAGGTGAGCAGAGCTGGATATGTTGTAATAAAGTACATGTAATTTACTAACTCTGTAAATACCTTCCTCTTTTCATAGGATGCTGGAGGAGGGACAGGTGGATGAGTCCGACAGAAAGAAAGATGATTTAGAGGAATTTCAGAGGGGGCGGAGAAAAGAGCTTGCCAAAAGGGGTGAAGAACACGTTCCACGTTTTTTCAAGTAAGTTCTTCTTTCATAATCCTGGTAATAGGAAAATAATAACAAACTATGATGTCCTGTGTCATTTGTTTAATGCTTTTTGTTACAACAAATGTATGGTAATGGTATAACAAAATCATGCATTTTTGTGCTGAAATTATATTTATGATTTTTTATTGACCCATGACCATGGTTGCATGGTATATAAACAAAATATACAAAATATAAAATTAGTGCTGCACTTTAGGATTATTTTTGTTACTTTTTAATCTAGCGATTACTTTCTCCATTCATCGTTTTATGAAAGATTAGAAAACAGTGAAGAATGACCATCACAATATCCTTGAGCCCATGACAAGTTCTGTTTTGTTCAAAATCCAATAATACTGGATTTATTATAAGGTAAATGCTGCAATCTCACAAAATGCCAAATATGATTTTCTGGCATTTTGTCTTAAAAAATGATTGAAATGAACTCTGACATGTACATTTCCAGATTACTCGGTATGTCACAACATTTTTACAGATACATGTTAGAAACCCTTTGGCTTTATGGTGATATAGCTAAAAACAAGCAATTTTCTTCTTTTCTCCAAATTGTTGATATTCACCCAGCAGTAGAAACACGTTCTCAGGTTTTCTCACCGTGTTCCTGTACGAGTACATGAATCGTAGCAATATGTACATTTGTAAATTATTATTTTCTTCTTCTTCTTCTTCTCATTCTCATTCTTGTTCTTGTTCTTCAGGAAAGCCAAAGACTCCTGTGGACGGGACGTGTGGCTGACAAACGAGACTTACTGGAAGCTCAGAGAGAATCCAGGTTTTGCTAACATTGAAAACACAACTCTGTGGTGATGAGACGACAGTGACGCCAGACAAAAACGCATGAGATGGGGATTGAAAAATATCAGTGGTGGATATTTGGACAGCATATATGAACCGCTCTGAGAAACATGCAGAGTGGAGATGGTGCTGCTGATATTCTGTTCGCCCATGACTGGATCATGGGAACCAGACAGTCACCTGTTAGTCACCAGTCACGTTACTCAGCGTCCAGTACAGGTGAAGAAATGTAGAAAGAACTTTGTCATCACAAGCAGTTTCGTTCAAACTTTTGATATCAACAAATTACTTGAAATGAAAATTCTTTAACAGTTGTCAACATTGCATTTTTCTTTCAGGTTTGTGAGAAGCCTACTATGTTAGCGTATTAAATGTAAACGCTCAATCAAATCACATCCTCCTCTCAACCAGTTCACTGCGTAGTACAACTGTTAAATGTACTGAAGTCAGTGCTACAGTCAGGGCTGAATTACCAAATGGGCAAAGCGGACAAAAGCCAGAGACCCACAAGGGGGCCAGTTGGTTTGTGGTAATTTAATTTATTGCAAATTTGTTTGGGAATATGCACCACTGAAGCACACTGTAGATCCTTAAAGCGGCTATAATTGATATTTTTACAATAACAATGTGACAATGTGAAAGGGGTATCTTGTAGTAATGAATTATCACATGAATCTGCAGCTCCTCTTGGCTTTACAGAGCTTTAAAGTGAGTTTCAGCTCATAGTTCAGCTGTCCGGCCTGCAACTCTCACCGCTCTCATACATCGCTTTCGGCCGCAGCAGGCAGCTGCTTTTAAGAAAAAAAGCTCTAAAAATCAACTGTCCACTACCTTGATAAATGTATTGTATTAGTTCTTTTTTAAGAAAACATTTTCCAGCTTCTCAGATGTGAGGATTTAATGCTTTTCTTTATCATTCACGATAGTATACTGCATATATTTGTGTTTTGGACTGTTGGTGGACGTCGCTTAGGGCTGTGGGAAATTATAACAGACATGTTTCACTGTTTTACAAAATGATTCATCGATGAATCTGAAAAAACATTGGCAGATGAATTGGTAATGAAAACAGTAATGTTGCTTTGTAACAGCTGCATGTTGAGTTTGCCATACCATTAAAAGGTGATGAGGTGTCAATGTTATTTCCGCTGCCCCCAAGTCGCAGAAAAAAAAAAAATCAGTTATTGCAGGTTTAAGGCAGGTCTTGTATCATCTGTCTTGCCTACCTGTGTTGTAGAGGAACCCCGGGTCAAACTGTGCATGGTGCATACGCCTAAATAAATGTGTTATTTACAGCATCTAGCTAATGATCTAGAGAACCAAGTATGGGGCTGAAAATGATCGTTATAACCTACTTGTTTTATTGTTAAGCTTTAAGACAGTATCTGTCTAAATATCATCCTGTCATTGCTAACATAGATCATATGGTGGCACAAGGTCTACCAATATTCAGTATATACACATATGTAAAAGAGCAGAGAAGGTGTGACACTGTATTTTTATGTCATTAATAGTGAAAAGAATATCCAGCTGGTTGGAAACATGTACATACTGTATTTATACAGTACATTAAACTTTCGATCACAATTTTGTTTTAAATTTTTCACTGGTATCAATTTATTAGATCTGCACTTGGCTGCAGATGAGTGTGTCTGGTATATGCATGGTAGGGACGACTTTCCTTTGAAAATGGTATTTACGTTAATAAAAATAATATTACTATTAATATCTAAGTCTAAACAAATGATGGCACAAATAAATTCTCACATTATTTTTCAATGAATTGCATACGCAGCATTTTGAAAAGGTGCATTCACATCAATAGTTCTAGCCATTAAACCAGCCGAGATTTGTCATGTGTAAGCTTTAATTTCATCAATAAAAAAACAACAGTACAATACACGATTATACCACCTTTAATAAATAACAGTTTCCCCCCTCCGAAATCCTATTTGTTTATGCTTTGCAATTTAAAATCTCTTACTGAAAGAGTCAAAAGAAGTTATTATTGCTCCCTAGACATAAACTGAGGACATGGATCACACACACACACAAAAAACATGCTTGTCTGCTTGATCTTGTCTGGTCTCCCTTTTTCACACCTCTATTTCTATATTGTACTGTGAAATCTCTGGACAGTTCCTGCACATAGTCTTCTCTTACTGAAAGAAATGTGTGTTCAAGGGAAACACAGTCTCTTGGGAAATGGAGGTATTAGAGGTTAGACAACAGGGATTGGCTGAAGTTGATTGTAATAGCGGAGATATCCAGCAGGGGTCATCCCTGAGGTGTCTGAAAGCATGTTTGTGCTGCTGTTTATGCAAGATCTTGTACTCATTTGGTTGCAGGATCACTGAATGAACCACGTAACAAACCACAGCACGTAAAAATAAATAACTGACATCGTTCGAAGGCCAGTAATCACATAAAATAAACTTTGATCTTGTCACTTTTGCAATGCCATCATTCTAAACTAATTTGCATTCTATTAATTGCACTTGAAACAAGAATTGTCCATTGTACCCCTTCATTAAGGTCATTAAGAATCTTTACCTTTTTCTCTGACAGATGTCAACATAAACATTAAATAGTACATATACTGGAAATGTTACACAAGAAACATACATATTTTTTCAGTTCATCATACAATATATCCATTCTGTTTTCAGAATAAAAAGGAACAATTCATTAACGTTTGACTTTGATATTTAAATGCTCTGGTAAGGGACTGAACTGTCAGACAGTTTGTCCTCTTTGCATCAACATCATTGTTAAGACCATTTTGCAAAGTGCTGCACATCTATATGCATCATTGCAGTCGTCCAGTTCCAGTGGCTCCAGTGTAAGTCCCAGTCTTTATACAGCACTAGTATAAAATCAGCTTAGCTCAGAAAAGAGCTTAACTTTTGTGTCAATATTTGAAACCTTAATAAGGCAATTGTAGCCCTGGCTCTGTCCAAAAATAACAAAACTCGCCTACCAGCACCTCAAAGCTAAACACATTAACATTATATGTTGTTTGTTTCATCTGTACATAAACGGAAGTGTAAGAATGACAATTTGTGCATTTTGACAAGTTAAACTAGCTGTTTCCCTCTGCTTTAAGTCTTTATGCTAAGCTAAGCTAATGATCTCCTTGCTCTAGCTCCATTTTAGCATACAGAAATGAGTGGTATCAGTCTCCTCATCTAACTCCCAAAAGTATATTCAAAGTATACATAATTTCAGTAGACTCTGGATGTCGGATCGGATTGTCTGGTTGTTCCCACTGTAGTAGGTAGATCTTAAAAATCAGAGTATAGTAAATATACAAATGTATGTACAGTATTAGCTGTTGGTACAGTTTTCATAAGCTAATTTTTGACATTTCAAGAGTGCAGATTTATGTTTCAATTCAGTTATTTAAAAAAAGTAAGTAATTTCATCTGTCCCTCAGAAAAGACCTCAGTAACCCTACACTGCACCGAGTGAGTTCCTGCCTGTCGCCCCGAGTGTTGTCTGAGGCCATTAGCACACCTGGTGAGGAATGAGGAGCAGATCTCTGATCAGCGCCGACTGCAGCCTCACTCTTCATTTCTGTCACCAGGCTGGTAGCTGGGCCTCTGTCAACCAGTGTCACAACATGATAGGCCCGAAGACCAGGGGGGAAATTCTGTGTCTGTCTGGTCACTTTGTGCTTCCTGTTCTGAACGTGACAGTGCCTCGTCTGTTTATCTACAGGTGGATGTAGCCATTCTGAATGACCCACTTTTTACACGTCTGCAGCACCGCTCTGCTCTTACTGTACCTGCAGGCAGCACCACAGCAGAAGAGAGAAGATGCAGAATTAGAGAGTCACACATCCTTTCTCTAATTGAAACAAACAAGACTGAGATGTTGTAAAGTCACTGTGGGAAACTGACGCTTATTGAATGTATTCTAATCTGAACACTCCAATATAAAGTTTGTGTTTGTGTGTTTTAAGCTGTCACACTTCCCTCTGCCAATACTGTTTTCCAGTTAGGTTGTTATCGATGCTGGTATTGATCGCAGGTTTTATCTGTGTGTGGTGACAGAAGTGTTTTCACATCGACTGACTGTAACAGGGGGCCTTTTTTCACTCTATCAAAGCAAGCAGTATCCAGCTGGCCTTGTTTCCGCCTGGTGCTAAGATGTACAAATGTTTTACATCACTTATGTCTTTAAATCACATAAAAGCAGCAGAAGATGAGGTGAACCTTAAAATGGAAGCATTTTCAATTTTTTTTAATCAAATTGATGTTACTGCTGAATGTCTTTTACTGACATTTGCATTTTTTTTCACCAGAACTTCACATCATTTGCCTTAGTGCTGCTGGCTCATGCCCCCTCCCTTGACATGTCATATTTTAGGAGCATTCCTTGCAGTTTACAGACCTGATTCAGACCCAGAATTAGAAAAGTGAGATACTGAATATCACTCATTTTAAAATCTGTGACATCCCAGTGAGGGGTTCAAAACAGCTTGTTCAAAGGATGCAATCTCATCACGTCAAAAGCACTTTTGTGCTTTAAAGCTGACTGTATGCTTCATCACAACTGTTTATCGGATAATTTTGGAAATTGTGGAAAAACTGAAATTCTGACATTCACTTCACACTGTTATTGGCCAGCTGTGAGGAGGTGAGACATTACGTCTCCTCCCTCTCTGTGACTATTGTCTTTCAGTGTGACCATTCAGAACAGCTAACAACACTTTGGATTTCTGACAAGGTTATACAACACGTCGTACAAACTAGTTCTATTGAGTATAACCCGACCCTAATCCTGCAGTTTAAGTCTGGAGTCAGTGTACAGTCAGAGAAAGATCAAGGAGGACATTCATATCTGACGCCAGAAGCCATCTTTGAACAAAGTCAAGGATTACCATCTCACCCTATATTCAACCACTTATCATGTGACTGAAGTTCCACACTTTTTAGGTCAGCTGATGACAACTAAATAACTAATCACTTCCATCCACTGAAGAGGGCCATGGGATATTGTTGAAAGCTTCAGAAATAACAAGTAATCTGGACCAATTGTGTTGAGAATGTCTTTCTTTGTCTGACCAGCAGTGCGAAACCCAAAGATATTGAGTTTAACTAACATATATGACAAAGTAAAGCAGCAAATCCACATTTGAGAAACAGCAAATATTTTGCATTTTTGCTTTAAAAAAATGACTAAAATGATGATTTGATTATTAAAATATTTTTTATCAATCTTCAAATTGATTAATGCAGCTCTAAGCAACTATACGGTTCTTTTTTTTTTATAACACCCCCTCATCTGTTAGTGAGATTTTATCATATTAACCAGCATTTCAATGTTAACTGCCTCCGTGTTTTGGACATATAGTGCTATGATCTAACCACATTATAGTGCAAACAGAGAGATTAGACGACTTTGCTTTACCCTGCAAATACTCAAATGGGTCAACATGATGCTGTGAAATGTAAATCTTAAACCCAGATTGAAAATTGATAGGGAACTTGCAGATACAAGCTCTTCTGTGGTTTTGCTGCTGAGTTAATTCCATCAGTTTCCCTTTACACCTGTGAGATATGTTGGACTCCAAATGTAATGACTTATTATTATTTCTGCTTTGGTTGCTGATTTAATTAACACACACACACACACACACACACACACACACACACACACACACACACACACACAATCCGAGAAGCAAACAGGCTTGTGTGTGAGGGGGTGGGATCTGAACAGTAACGGGTGGTGGGAGCATGGGGTCCGGGGCCAGAGGCACTGTTTTGCATATGTTATTACAGCATTGGGGAGAGGATTGCATATGTTACTGGGCCCACAGGGAACCAACTCTGCATGCTTTATCATAGGAAACAGCCTCACAACACAACACATGACTACTGGGCTCATACCAAAACAAACAGACCCGTGTGGAGTGTGAGTGTGTGTGTGTGTGTGCGTGTGTGCGCGTGCACGCACGCAACAGTCAGTATGTACATAGGTAGGTTAACTGGGAGGGCTAATTAGAAAGTTGTGAAATGGCTATAAGGTGAACATCTTTTCAATGAGAATACAAACTACAGAACCATTAATCCACTTATTCTCATGTGGGGATTTTAACTATGCAATATCCAACCTTGTAAATAGTGTAATGCATTCACTCATGAACGGGAACAAGAAAATGAATCGTTCTTAGGAGACAGTTTAAGGTGGAGGTGTGCATGTGTGCTGTTATGGAAGCTATGGAGGAGGGAAAGGAGGGAGGGAGGGAAGGAGGGGGCCCTCCAAATAACCAGATGTGATTCCTGCCCCCTTTGTGTCTGCCAGTTCACAAAGACTCAGACCGAAGCCGTAACCCTGCGCCCTGCGAGACTCACACTCAGTGTAATTCCCAGAGGCTCTTCCTATCTCCTCCCGTCAGTCAGTCAATCAGTCTGAACACAATCAGTAGGAGTCCTGATTTTCTCTTTAGAGAGAGAAAATGCTCCTGGAATGTAATGATAATGTGATGCAGGGGTGAACGGCGGTGGGTTGCCACCTCTGGAGGACCCCCCCTCACCCCTCCTTTTGGGGCAGCGACTGTGGGTAATCTGGTCACACCGTGGAAGGCGGAACAGAGGATACAAGATAATCTATTCAAATCTAGGTCTAAGTTATTCGATTTCTATTCTCAGCACTCGCTCGTGAGTTCAGAGGCTTTTTGCCATTGTTGCCAGTGTGAGGCCGGGTTTATGGAAATATATCATTCACTTTACTTCTAGCAATTAGACAGAGACAACACATATGTACCTGAGACACAGGGATTTAGATATACTATATACAGATGGACTCTTATGCCCTGGTCAGGATGTTAAACCCTACTTTTACATCACAGCCAATAAATCTCTCTCACACACACACACACACACACACACACACACACACACACACACACACACACACACACACACACACACACACACACACACACACACACACACACACACACACACACACACACA
>JAVQJD010034418.1:0-10323 GCA_036023655.1 Nannoperca australis | reverse complement strand
TCCAATGAAAAATGCTAACTGCTGCCTTTCCCCATAAGGCTTTTGACTCAATAGTTGTTGGTTTAAATATTGTTTTACAACAAATATAAATATTCAATATCCAGCTACAGTGTGCAGCATTTCTGGTAGCAACCTGAGCAGCCACCGACCTGCCGCGACTGACCACCGACCTGCCGCTGTTTTAGACGCTTTGAACGTGACAAACTTGCATCCAGTCTTTATGCTAAGCTAACCAGCTTTGTTTTTAGCGTGCAGACACGAGAGTGGTATCAGTCTTTTCGTGTAACTCTCGGCAGGAAGTGTTTTTGCAAATATTTTGAACTTTTCTGTTAAGATAATGCAAAGGTTCATCTTAGCTATACACAGTCACTCAAGCACCAAAAAAAGTATGAAACAAATAAACCCAAGATATTCTTTTAGCAAGTTTACAAGTAATTGAATACAGTATAATGGACGTGTCTGAAAATGAAAACAATGAGCAGTTGGGTAACTTCAGAGCACAACGTGTAGAATATTCCTAATGTATAACGTCTCCCTTATAGCAGTAAAGCCTTTAAACAGTATTTCTTTCTTTGTCTCCTACAGCATGCGGGAGTCTCTGTAACGTTCTGTCTGTCATTATTTCTGCAGGAGACGAGCCACCAGAAAACCAGCACCTTATGCAAAGACCTTCTGTCTATGTTGGTGGACTCAGCCGACTGGCTGCTCATCTTTAAATCTAACGGTACAGTGTATATCTTTTAAACTCCACATGGAGCTGGTAGTGTACATCGGTTTTGTGTCAGCCAGTTGAGCCTGGCAGTCATTGACATTAAATGATTTTATTCTAGATTTATGCATTATTCAAATAGTGAGTTGTATCTTCTTTTTTTTTTACTCCAGAACAAGGTGTTTACCAGCCGGTTTCCATGGTGACATCTGATGAATGCACTCGACTGATGCCTTGGGCCTTCTACAGGTTTGTTTTATTTAAACCATGCAACCAAGGGCTCAAATGCTAACAAGCTAAAAGCATTAGATTTCAGCATGTCAGAGAGGACAAAGTCAGTATTGTGGGTCTGTCTGTCTCTTCTCAAGCTAAGTTACTGTAGTTAGCTGAGGCACATGCTGCATACTGTCAAAATGCTTTAGCTTAACTTACAGCAGGATAGTTAGGCATCATCACACAATGCAAAGTCAGTGGAGAGTGCTGGGATGTTTTCCCCTCTGGTGTGGGCAGGACTTAATTGCACTCAACAGTCCTGGCTGAAGTGCATCAGGTATTCAAGTATTCTATAACGTGTGTGTGTGTGTCTTCAGCCTGCTGCTTCAGCAGAGTGCTGAGCTACTACAGACAGCTATGTGTTGTCCAGGGTTCCTCTATACTGCTGTCCTCTGCTACACTCGTCTGCTGCAGCTTTATCTGGAAGGACACACACTGACAGCAACACATCAGGTGAAGGAGCCTCAGATGACGCTTTCTATCACTCAGACCTTTGACATTGCTTTGAAGTCAAATCTATGAATTGTGTTGTCAGAAGGAGCCTTTCCAGATCCTGAGCCACTCCAAGCACTTTGTCCTCAGAGCAATCTCACAGACATCTCCAGCTGCTCTGTCCTCCAGCCAACTCAGACAGGTAACCAACCAACACACACTGCATACATACAGTATACATCTGTATAACGTCTCTTCTATTCTTAACACATCCACTCATCTCTCTCACTCTGCTACCTCCTCTTCATCACTCCTTCCCATCTGGTCTCTCTGCTGCTGGTGGGTTTCACGATCCAGCTGAAGTCCCAGTGTGCAGACCTGGACCCAGAGGTGGCAGCAGCTCTCTCTGTGCGCCTGGACCCTCCCAGCCTCAGCCCAGAAGATGGACTTCCTCTGAACAGCTTTATTAATCTTGTCCACAGTAATGCTAACTGACCACACAGCAGGTACTTGATTTGTTCTGATGTAATCCAACAGAAACGTGTTCCTGTTGTAATCTTTACAAAAAGCACTGTTCCGATTTGACCAGTAAAATGTAAAAAAACTGTTGAGTCTGAGCTTTGTAAAAAAAAAAAGACATTTTATTGACATGTCTCTTTGTACATAATGCACACAGGACTTTATTATACATACATACATACATACATTGGAAGCCCTTTTCACGGTTTACAACACAGATACACTCTGAAAAAGAGTGCTTATCATTGTAATAACTTAATAAAAACTTGGACCTAATAAATGCAAAGTGAATGTTCGTGGAAGTCATTCTGCACTGTGAGGTTACACAGCACGTACCAGTGCGTTACATGTTATTACGTAACAGGAATATTACATTAAAGGACTTACAACTGCTACTGTCTACTTCAGCTCTGGAATAGACATGTTCGTATAGATCCATACAGTCCACAGGCAGTCAAATCATCTTTTGATCAGATCTGCAGCAGATTACCTTATTGTTAGTGGCTACCGACAAACACGGGATTGACGGGAAACTATGCAGCTTGTTTATAATCGGATCTCACTGAATAAATTACTGTTGAGCTGTATTAAGTTACAGCTAATCCAAAAGCCAACATTTCCTACTGCTGCTGCTTCACATTAAAAGCATTCTACTGGCAAAACAGTGTATTTTGTTGTTGCAATGTTTTTGTCACTGAGGTCAGCACTGCTTGTTCATCACAATGAGTCAACAAGACAACAATTGGGGACATTTTTTGGACAGCACATCCCTTTTAAAAAGTATAGGGAGTAATGGCACAAGGAGCAGCCAGCAGGGCAACAAACTGACTCACTATGAGCACGCAGCATGAAACCAGATGGTGGTTGGAATTATTATTGACTGACTTATTAAAACCACGTGACTTTTTAGGCTGCACTGTAAACAGATGAACCATCTCCTCAGTGTGTGTGTGCTGTGGTATTATAATGAAACACCATTGGTGTCGCCCAATCAAACAAGGGAAATCTTAAGGATTACAATTTAACTGCCTTAAAATAGAAGAAAGTATTCTTTCTTAATGCCCCCTTCACTCCACAGTGTCCAGAGTGAAGGATCCGGCTGCTTCCCCAACAACTAACTGAAACCTAAACTTGCTCGGAAGATGTTCTGACAGTGAAATAGATGCATTTTGTTTTGAAGCGGTTCCTGAAAACGGTAAAGAGCAGACCATAAGATCGTTGTTATCAGTAGATTGGTAAATATCCACTAAAATATTCATTTATGTTGAAGACAACACTTTTGTTGTTATGATGCCACAGATGCTGAGCTATAATTGCCATGTTGGTAGAGAACTGAGAGAAACACCCGTTTTGTGTTGGCCAGTGGAGCCAGTAGCCATACAGCAGGTTCCCAGTCCATGACCTGAATATGGAGGAATGGAACCCACACTACAGCTTGTCAGAACCGGTCCATGTACCCTGGGTTATGTAGCCGTGCAGCAGACTTGGACCTGGACTCCCTGCCGTCATCTGTCCTGGTCGTGCTGAACCACCTCCCCGGTCAGAGTGATGGTGTGCAGGTCCGAGTACAGCGGCTGCTGCTGCTGGCTGCTGCCTCTGTGAGCTTCGGCCTGAGTCAGCGGGTGGACCATGGACATGTGGACGTTTAGGTTGTGGGCCTTCTCGAAACGTTTCCCGCACATCAGGCACGCAAACTCCAAGTCAGCCTCCGCCTTGTGTTTGGTCATGTGGTATTTCAGCGACGCTCGCTGGCGACACTGGAAGCCACACACCTCGCATCTGAAGGGAAAACAACAATAGCATTTATAGCACGTGTCTCCTGTCTTTGCTTCTGATTTTCAACTGGAAAACAAACTACAGAAGTTTTAAAGTGGCAAATGACATCAGTACTTACTGTAGTGGCTTGGCCCCTGAATGCCTCATCTGGTGAACTGAGAGGTGTTTCCTCTGTTTGAAGGTTTGGCCGCACTGGTCACAAATGTAATTCCTCTCCTCTGGAAACACACACATGACAAACTTAAGTACAAGCCAAAATACACAACACGTCAAATGAATGCCCTTTAAACTGGTGATAGTCTGTTTACATGGTCCATCCATCCAAATTCAAGACAAACATCAGGCTTCGATGATTTAAACTGTGCTCACTGCTCACGCTGTTGGACAGGTGATAAATATTACACTGGCTGCTTAAGTTGTGCTGGTTTACCAAGACCGATACCGAGTATACATGAGTGTTATATACGTTCCTCTTGTTAACAGTGGGGCTGGGTAAACACGTCCATCCATTTTCCATGCATTTCTTCCCCCAGCAGAAGCTCATCCTGTGCAGCAGAGGACTATTTCCTGTCAGACACCTGTAAATATATTTAAAGCAATCCACCTATGGTTCTGATGTTGTTGTGTATGTATCGGTCTGTGATTAAGAACTTTACTCCCCCCCCCCACACTCACAGCTGGGCAGTTAAACCCTATGTTAACGGAGCCAACATCTGTGATACCCGCTGTCATCAATCGCCCACGTTGTGCTCCATGAAGACAGACTAATGCTAAGCTCGGGCGCCTGCTGGTAAGAAGAGCGCCTGTAAAACACTGTCTGATGCCCTCACCTGTGTGGATGAGCTTAACGTGTCGCTGCAGGTAGCGGTCAATCATGAAAACCTTGTTGCAGCCAGGATGAGGGCATGGTCGCTCTCTCACCTCCTCAT
The DNA here is from genome assembly GCA_036023655.1 of Nannoperca australis. Taxonomy (NCBI): domain Eukaryota; kingdom Metazoa; phylum Chordata; class Actinopteri; order Centrarchiformes; family Percichthyidae; genus Nannoperca; species Nannoperca australis. The sequence goes on along the minus strand of JAVQJD010034418.1, from coordinate 5,685 downwards.
GGTGCTCCTTGATGTGCTTCTAAAAATCATTTTTACATTCAAAGGAAGAGCATGATACAGAAATACAGAGTTCTCCTTCATTTTTATTGGTTATAATTCATTCTAAATGGGGATAATGTACAATACCAAGCATAATTAATAATGAATCAGGCCACTTCATCAGTTTTGTAGAGTTAGTTAATATCATGGAGCCGACATTGAGTCTTGTGTATGTTTTGGTTGCTAACACCAACAGGATGCTGACTGCAGTTCACTTAAAGGCCACCAGTGTCATTAATAAAGGCTTTGTGAAAACTCCACATACTACATTTAAGAACAAATGTAGATAATCAAGTTAAATGAGTTTGCTATAGGCTGGACACAGGGGCAATCCTAACAGTATTACACATCCTTACTGATCCAATACTGAACATGTCACTTAGATAACAGTGAAGTGGTGTTTGGGTCATGAAATCTGACCTTCAAACCATCAGGCGCTCTATAGACAGCCGTACAGCCCTGATAAGGACACTTGTAAATGTTGGGCAGCTCCTCTCTGAAAATAAAAACACAGTAGTTTGTTAATGCACATATATGCTAAACAAAGTTATAACAGTCACTAAAAACATTTGACCAAACGACAATCTGCTTGTAACTGAGATAAACGACACATTTTAATGAGAGATTTGGAGATTGTGTATGTAAATGTGGGACTCAAGCTGTGTCACATATGCCAACAATACCCTTTAGGTTTCAGTTTGTTCTTCCAGCCGGGTTTGGGTCCAGGTTTCTTTTTGATTTTGGGCTCCTCCGGGGCCTTCGGGCTTGGTCTTCTTTTGTTGGGGATGGTCACCCTGCAAGCTCTGGGAGGGGTGGGGGAGGGGGTTTACTAAAGGCAGAATCTGCTTTTTTTAGAAGGAACAACAACCTTTGCTGAAGACTAACAGTACCCACCTCTTGTCAGAGTATGGCTCAAACAACTCATCGTCTGATAACCCTCCTTTTCTACTCTCCTCAAAGTCATCCTCTGAGACGACCCTAGAGAGAGAGAGAGAGAGAGACACACACACACAGGTATTCAGGTTTCCTCCAACACACTGGTGGTTGGAAGACACGAGGAGAGACAGAATTAGATTAGACAGTTTGACTAACCTGTCAGACAGATCGCTGTCAGCAGCCCTGTCCTCCAGCTGTGGAGCAGGCGACAGTGCCTCCTTATGACCTGTAAAATCTGATGGAGGAACCACAACCACAACCACGTAAGTCAGGGATTCATACAGACATGGCACAAGCCAGACAAACATTCAGAGGCTGCACAGTGACGAGTTCTTAACATCTGGGTCAACATCGACTTAACTTTGCATTACTGGTGTGTTTCCATGATGGGAGTAACCAGGGTACTGTTCACAGTTCACAGTGACCTTTCATATCCTGCACCTGAGTTTCCATGAATACCCCTGGGCTGGTAAACTACATCCTCCAAAATGACCATAAAGTTGAATTTGCACCTCACTGTTATAGAAAAACGGAACATTATAACCTTCATTACGGTAGGATTCTTTGCTGAGCGGTTTACCCTGGAGGACCAGCCTATGTATCAGCTGGATAGATAACTGGCGGAGCGACAGAACCTCTCTGAGGCTGATTGAGACAAATTATGACTACTGCTATAGGGCTTTGGTTGTTGCTGTGATCGTGGCTGCAGCCATGGCTGTGCTTTGGTTATAATTATGTCTGTGACACATTCGTTAAAAAATGGTAACTAATGGTAACAGCAGTAAAGACTAGTCACAGTACAGCTGCTATAGCCACATCCAGGTCATCCTGGATTTAACCACAAATGTGGCCATAGTACGAGCAACACCCACACCCACAGCTTACAGTAGCTGTATTCAGGCACAATGAGCAATAAATGCAGAATGTAAAGTGTCATCTCTCCTATCTGTAGTATCTGCAGATACACTGTGTGACTGTTGGACTGGACCAAACACTAGCTGTTCCTGTTATCAGAGGGAGTCTGAAAACATCTGTCACAGGGAGAAAAGGCTGTATTGGTTGTGTACCCTTCAACACTGACACTGCCTCCAACCTTCTCTCATGAGCAATACAGAGTCTCACCTTCAGTGTTGCTGGTCCAGTCAGCCAGTGCTGAACTCTGAATCTGTGCCGTGACTGCAGGTGGACTGTGTCGAGCCAGAGTGCTTGTCCTTGCATCTCCGCTGGGCTGCTCTTCTTCATCCTCCTCCTGTTCCTCCTCCTCCTCTGACATCACTCCATCACCACTCCCAAAGTTCACCGTGAGCCCTGGGTTTGTAGCGGCGGCACACTGAGTGTCCATGATGTATCTGTGGCCATCAATGCAACCCCAGATGGCCTTAACGGAGCCCCAGCACTGGCCCTCCAGCACCTCCTTCAGGTCGGGGCAGGAGCGGCAGGCCTCTCCGTGGTGGTGAGCCCAGGACACCAGGCTGTGGAGGCACTTCTGATCCGAGGTAAAGGACAGGGGTGCTGAAAGAAAACAGCAGAGTAATGCAATTAGTTAACCTGTCATGTGTTTTATGTCATTTCTGTAAGCAAAACAAAGAGGAAATGCTTTTGTTTACTTGTGGAACCAAAGTTTACTGAGGGCTCGGGGCATGTTGCAGTCTTCCTGAAAAAGAAAAACAGTTGCTGCATTTGTAGATTTCCTATCTGAACAATATTCTAGAATAAATATACACTTTTAAAGCCACACTAAGTTTGTTTCTTGGACTCACCGGCCTTTGAGATTCACTTTCCCGACAGGAGGGAGGTTGACTCTCTGCAGAAACCTGACCAGAATGCTGTGGCACTTGTAGAACTTGGCGTGGCATTTCTTGCAGATAAACTCTGACAGCCGGGGGTCGCGGTCCAGCTGCACCCCGACCAGCTGCTGAAAGTCTGTGTGGAATAAAAGGGGTGACTGGACCGCGACATTCGACTCCTCCTCAACAATACTGATGGAATCCTGAGGCCACTTGTTGAAGGCGTTTCGCAGGCTGCGTGGAGAGAACTTTCCATGGCAGAGCCGACAGACAGCAGTTGACAGTCGACCTGCTGGGAGGAATAACAGATTGGTGTTTTTCTAAACTGTCGGTCATAACCCAAAATCGGCAAATGGACACCAAAGTCTCCAAAGGAAAAGCTGCCATGTTTTGAACGGGGTTTGGTGTGGCTGGTACTGAGCCACTCACCTGAAGATCTGGACTTGCTCTCTGGATGTTTTAGTGTGTCATCAGCTGCCGGCACTGTGAAGTCTACGTTAGCCGTCTTGTCTTCTTCAGTGTTGTCATGGTAGAAAGTGTCTGTGCTTGCAGGGACAGTCTTCCGAGGTCTCCCTCTGTTTCCAGGTGTCCTCTTCTCCTCACTGACATTTAATGTGGTCTGTGTCCTGCTGGTCCGTCGGGAAGTCTCAGATGACCTTGGACGTCTGCTTTTCCTCTTCATAGTTTTCTTCTATAATTCAACTCTCAGCAGCTGATCTCAAGGATGGAGTCCTGCTGCCTGCAACATACGCCAAGTTCAAATTCACCTTAAGTCTCATCTAGTTTCTTATCTTATTTATTTTCCTTCAGTCATGCCTTGTTACTATTTTCCAAACCTTCTGTGCATCAATGTTTTTCCATTTTAAACATTAATACATAGCTACTTAGATAACTTGATGTTGCATTTATTTATATACATTTAACCATAGAAGATTATTCATTTGGTCTGACTCTTCTCAGATTTTCTCTCCCACAGTGATAACGCTATTTAAATACAATGACAATAATATAACGTTACAAAGAAAAAGTAGTTCGAGTTAAATATATGTTTCTTTAACATTAACGTCGTTGTCTGTTTTTATAGTCACCTCTAATTTCCATTTCCATTAATTTCGGGTAAAACCAACCCACAAACATGATCCTAGAACATGTTCTTTGACATTCGGAAACATTAGTGTTCACCAGCTAGTTCAACAAGCTAATGTTAGTTAGCGGGTTAGCCTGCTACGTTTGCTAGCTGCTGTGTCCTAAGTTTGCGTTAACGTAATAATAACCAATTATTGGCACAGCCTACCGTTAAAGCATATAACTCCTAGCACTTGAAGCACATGTTGTTTTTAACACAAAAGGTGGTTTTCAGAAGTCAGGAAAGGAAACCTGCTCTGTAGCTTCAACGCTGCTCCCAGCTGTAAACATTAGAACCCGGAAGTGCTACAGGAACAAAATCCAGGGGAACATATAATATAGCGCCACCCGCCGACCATGGACAAAGTTGAACAGGTGAAAACAGGTGAAAGCCTGTGTTGGTCTCAAGTAAATAAAATATCAATCTTCATCTGAATATGAGATTCCGACGTGGTGAGAAACTTTAAACATTTTGACCAATAATGGGGATTTCTCCACGTGTCTTCTTTAAGATGGTTCTGGTGATAAAATTTCCCCCAATTGATAGATTTATGCAAATCAATGACAGATGGAAATTAGAGATTGATGGGGGTTGCAAATGCATTCACAGACGTGATCTAAATAGGTCACGGATGCATTGCTAAACCTGGGTTTGTGTACATGTGTGAAAACAGCTGTGATAAGATCTCGTGAACATCATGCTATCTCCAACACTTCAGTCTGCACCACACATATTTGCATAAAGGGGGGAATTGACTTATGGTAAATTAGTAATGTAGTTTACCCTGGAGGAGGCAGAAACCAGTGTATTTTGGTTTATTAACCTACAGACATATCAACCCCAACACAGCGTATATCATGGGCATTTTGTCCTTTAGATGAGAAGATCAGTACCACTATAGGTAGCTTATTTTACCATAAAGACTGGAAGACGGGGGGAAAAAGCTGCATTAACAAAATCCATGTGACAGTTTCTCGGCCAGGGGCAGTCTCTGCCTGACAACCTCATGGCAACAACTTTGACCCAGTCCCTATCGCCCCGTCAAACCACAAATATGAGAAAACTGAGAACATAATGTCCCTTTAACTTGAATATAAGTATAAAAACACTTGTGCACTGTTTAAAACGTCTAAATGTGTATGAAGAACTGATGCTCACGATGACTTTTGCACTGACTAAATATGCACCGAGATGTAGATAAGATAAATGCTAAGAAGATTTGAATCTTTGCAACAAACTGTGACTTGTCCCTTTACTCTGACTTCCTTCCCCTTACTAGAACAGCAGTTGATTGAGTATTTGACTCCGCAGTGGAAAGCTGAGGAGGTGTGGGGAAAGTGTCTCATGGAAGAATTCATTTTGGACGCAGGTTCGCCTCTAGAATGCTTTGATTTTATGTAGGTCAAGCATGTCATGGTTCCATCAGCACAAATCTAATGGGTGTCTTCCTCTGGATTGATGCAGAAAACAAACTGTATGTCCAACAAGGCTTGATGACACTTACAGGTGGCCTAATGTTCAACAACACAATAAAAGTAAAGCCATAGAATCTAAAAATACATAAACCCATAACGTATTTCATTTTAAACCTACCTCCACCCCCTCTTATAAGAGGACAACTTCATTTATGTTATGTAATTGTCTACATGGACTGGTATATTGAAAATACATTATCTGCTTTTCAATTCAATTCAATTCAATTTTATTTATATAGCGCCATATCATAACAAAGTTATCTCAGGGCACTCAATCACATGGAGCCGGTCGAGACCAACTTCCACACACACAAAGACCCAA
>JAVQJD010034413.1:0-25887 GCA_036023655.1 Nannoperca australis | reverse complement strand
TTGATACCGGCTGTCTGGATGTGCGCATTTAATGGGAGACAATTGTGCAGTGGCCCGTTTTTATACTTCCCCCCCCCCCCCCACCCTATTTCCTTTCAGAGGACGATGCTGTAGCTAAGGTTATCGAGCAACACCCAGATCGACATGAAACGCTAAAGTAATTCAGTCTCAGCTGTTTCATCCACAAATTAAGTTATTCTCCTTAACGTGTCGGAGCAGTTCTGGCTTTCATGATAATTAGATCATGTGCTTGATCACTTGCAGGCAGTTGGAGGCGCTGGACAAAGAACTCCAGCAACTGTCTCACATCAAGGAGAATGTAGATGCAAAGGTAAAGTCGAGTACTTGAGTCATCTCTTCGATTCTAACCTGTAATGTCTTCAGTAATCATTTATTTTTATTTTTATTTTTTAAATCTCCCTTTTGTCCCATGCAGTTGGAGTTAAGAAAGAAGCAGTTCCATGTGCTACTCAGTACCATACAGGAACTGCAGCAGACACTTGAGAGTGAGTAAACAAGGACATTTTGGTGCCATATTTGGCATCGTTTGGGCTTTTCAATGTCCCTGTGTCATGTTCTGTATTGTCAATAGCTACTAAAAAATTAAAATGTTGATCTGTTTCATCTTAAGTTTAGAAAAATAGAGGCACTTATGCCTTGCTATATAATTTTTGTCTTTCCTAGATGATGAGAAATCAGACGATGACAACAGTCAAGAGAGCCCTGCAGAGAATGGTGAATGAAAATGCATCCTGACTGAAATAAATCAATTGCTTTTAAACGATTTTGTTTTTTGTCTAAAAAGACTTGTATGTATTTTTGAATAAAGCTGATTGTCCACGCAGGCCTGTTCATTTTATTTACCAGAATGGTGGGTTTTTAGATGTATGCAAAACAGAGACACCAGACTCACATGACACAGGAAAGAAGTCACTGATTGAGAGAGAAAAGCATTAATTATTAGACAAAAATAAATGTGTATATATCCATAGATGGATTACTGGACTGGAAGTCAGGAATGAATCAACTTTGTGTTTACATTACTGAGGCAGCCCCTTCATTGCTGAGGGTGAAAAAGCACATTAGCTTATTGATTACATGGAGGAAGAGTAGTTATGCATGTACTAAGTAAGAATATCTGTAATACATTTGGATAATAACTAAGGTGTACTTTACAACTCCTGTGTTTTGATGTCGGGAATTTTTTTTTGATCAATTCCTCTGAAACCACAGGAGGGAGCTCAAGTACATGGTTTATAGTGATACACATTTATGTGTACTCATGAGAAAGTTTGACATGCAAAGGTTTCTATATACAAAAATCCAGTAGCCAGTGGACTGTACCAGGCAGCAACAATAAGAAACTGGTTCAATAGATTTTAGTTAGACCCAAAGGAAATAATGGATGTCGACTGTTCTACTGGTAGAAACCGGTCTCAGACTATCTGATATGAAGCACTGTCCTGCAGCTGCTGCTACACTGTCCTGGAAGAAGACTGATCAGGATTGTAGTAATGATCACTTTAATCATTGTGTAGTAGTAGTAGTAGATTCAATTTCTTTAAAGGCACTAATTGTTCATTTTGAGAATATGCAACTATTTTTAGTGGAAAAATTAAAAATCAATTCTTGGATTGAGTAGTCTTACATGTAAGAGCAAGTTGGAAAAAACGAATTAGACAATTCAAAGTAAAATCTTTTCTTTATTCAAACTATGCTTGAACAAATATTAAAAATGCATTTGAACTATTTCTACATCTGTAATAATTATTAAACATTTATGACTTGTTTGTTTAAAATGCTTCAGCCATTACCAGGAAACTTCTCTATTATCTTTTCTGGGTCCCTGGCAGGAATGGAACCATGGATCAGAAACATGACTTATACAGTGTGTTCCTATAATGTATTTTTGTCTTGTTAAATAACAGGCATTTCGAGTTTTTCATTGTGTCATTGCATTTTTATTTTTTTAGGATAGGATAGAATAGGAGTAAATATTACAGTACATTTCAAATGAATCCCGTGCTCTGACATTGAGCTGTTCTGACTTTGCTGACTTATCTTAAACACATGTCCATTTTACACTGGACACAGTAAAATAGTAAAAAAAAAATGGTATAACCAGCCAACAACCACAATTGTACTGTATTTGACTAATGCAAGAGGTGCAGTAGACTTGTGCAGTTAGACCATGACGTCCTCTAGAACGCCACCAGGTATGTGCGGGCCTTCATGAGGCGGTTGAGGCGACTCTGCAAAGAAGCCCTCTTGCTTCCAATGTCTGAATCCTCCTTCAGCAAGAACTCCAAATTCTCCTTGTCCTGAATCACCTGCAGCATCTCCCTCTGCAGCTGGATGGCAGACTCCTGCAACATCTGGTAGCGGATCACCATCGGGATCTGGTCAGCCAGACGCTGGCCGGCAATCTGAAGGAGGGAAAAGGAAGAAAAGTTTGACAGACAAGGACAGGTATTGAAAAGCAGAAAAAACATATCCTCTGTCTAAACCATTGATTTATTGATGGGTCATGTATTTTGTTCACGAATCCTCGCTTTAAATAAAACTTACTTTGTAATACGACTTAAGGTGCATCATCAGCTCCTGAAGTGTTGCATGATTATTCCTTCTCAGATCTTTATAAAATGGTTTGCCTTTCCGTTTGTCTTCCTCCTCATCCTCCTCTTTCTTGCTGTCATTCAAACTGATGCTGTAGGTTCTGTCCTGAGAGTAAACAAGCAGCTCCATCTTGAACTGGGTTCTCAGCATGGATTCAGCAGTGGACTCCTTTTCTGGCTTAATGGCTTCAATCTTTGCCTACAAAATGAGATTCTGGTCAGTCTAAACACAAAAATGCAACCAGCCAAAACCAAAATACTTATGAGAATGATAAAAATGTGAATTTCAAACTCTTGGGATGGCTACCTTGGCTGTTTTTATGAGGTTAGGAAATCCAACGAAGCTACTTTGGGCCAGGTGTATGAACACCTTCTTAAGAGCATCTGGAGGAAACAGACAAAACGAAATTATCCAGCAGCTTGATCTCCACTGAGCACTTTACTGGTGGCTATATGAGATTTGAGGAAAGTGTGAGCAATACAGAAAAACACATTCAATCTGTCATATATTCAATCGTATACCTCCTATATCCTTGAGTCTCTTGACAGCTGGTTCTTCCAGCTGTTTGATCTGCTCCTTGACCATGACCTCAAAGGTCTTGTAGTTGATGAATCCTGGCAGTTCTCTTCCACGGTACCTCTCTTCATATTCCTCAATCTCTTTATCAATCTTCTTGTTAACTGCAACACACAAATATATACTTCAGAGTTCTGCTGATGGGGGGCTGTCGACCTGATCAACTTGATGCACTCACAGTTTTCTCCGGAGCGGTCCAGGTGGGCATTCCACTTCCCAAACTCTCGTCTGAGCGTAGAAAAGACATTGATCCTGTCTCCACACTTGAGCTCCTCTCCTGTAGTCAGGTTCATGGCATCATGAGTGAACGCTGTCACTTTCTGCAGCACAGATAAGAGATAAGAAAGACTTTTATTGTCATCCATCGGTATACACTGCAGTACAGTACATAGAGGAATGAAGAACGAACAAAAAGAACCGATTTGATGCAACATTCAGTGGGACTGAAGCAACATTCAGGTACAAATATGTAGTGCAATACTCAGGACAAGAGTTGTAAAATTAGGCCTACAAAAATATACATTTAAAGAGGTATAAATAAGTGTAAAGTGAAGTAGTTCAGTAGCAACAGCAAAGGCAGTTTGTGGGTCAGAGGATGTGCAAGTAGAAACAGATGTTTACAGTTGTTTTGTGTTCATTTAACAAATATTTTAAAAGAAATGTATATTGGTGGTAAGCATTTTGTCTTTGTAGCATGGTAAATGTTATGAGAGGGAGCTCACATCAATGAGGAAGATGATTCTCTCAGCTGAGTCAGATGGGGGTCCATTGCCACATCTCTCCAGCTCTGTGCGAGTCTCTGCTATTTTCTCCTCTATCTGCTCTTCCAGTCGAGGCAGAGATCTCTGCATATCACACAGGGGACAAACCTTTAACACCTTAGGCGACTAATAATAATGTATATGGTAAATTGTTTAAATGAGAAATGAAAAAAAAATCACCTCAATGTGATGCACCAGTTCAAGAGTGAGCTTTTCAGCCAGTTTAGGAACAGTGGCTTGACCGTCATTGTAGAGAGTCCTACAGCAAAAATAAGTACATGTGAAATTATATGTTAAAATGTAATTCACAACACTGATATTTCACCATTAAACTATTTGTTAGAATTACTCAAAAAGAATGAACTTACTGGAAATGCATGTGATCTCTGAAGAAGGCTTTCTCTCTTTCTATTGCTTCAGTCAGAGACACCTTCTCTGTGATCTCCTTCTGACCCCTGCACTTGACGATCATGTAACCCTTCTGCAGGTGGATGACCTCATTATGGACAATCTCAACCACCGTCTCTTCAGTGCCTTTGTCCACCAGATCCGGCTTGGTCAAGATACCTGAGAGAGAGAGACAGACAGTGAACTATCTAAAAGTCAAGTAACTCAGGCAAGTGGCCCTTTTCTAAAATCAGCTCTATTTACCCAAAGTTCTCTCTCCATCAGGATCCACCTCCTGGGCCATCTTCAAAGCCTCTGTGGTTGCTATGTCCACGTTGCATGGAACAACCACCAGGCTGATGGTTTCTTGTCTTGTGATGAACTTCTGAATCAGCCTCTTTATCTGAAAGTGTGAATTCAATCAAATCACTATTGTGCTTAAATCTGTTCTGTTCACATAATGTGTGAATAATACAGGACTGAGGCTCCTGCTAGTGAAAAGGTCAATATGGGAAGTCATTAATGAGATGTTATGTAGGGGTTGGAAACAGAAGGCCCAGGGTTTTTTGTGTGTAGATTCAAATCCTGGATAATCCACAGACATTACTGTTAATACTTTTCCTTGGATTTTCTACCAAACAAATTGTCCCTATGAAAACAGTTGACAGCGTGTTTTGGGATACTGAACTGGCATACCTGATCACCAATGTTCTCTGGCTGTCCCTTTACAGCCACCCTGGCGATGCCGGGCAGATCAATGAGCGTCAGGTCTGGAACATCAGGAGAGGCGATCTCCAGACTAATCAGTTCATCGCTGATCCCCACCCCGACCCCGGCCATTTCATCCTGAGCTGGAGAGACAGGACATGATGTATGATGATTACAAAGGATGGAAATGCAGATCACGTAAACCCCCAAAATTCCATCAGTGACACTTGAGAATGCCGTATACTGTACCTTCTCTAATGCTTTTCTCCACATCTGCAGGGTCCTCTAACTCTTCCTCACAGTTCTGGTAGCTTATCTTTCCATACCACTCTTCTCCTTCTTTCTTCCTCTTCATCTTGAGTTCGAGAGGACATCGTGTCACAATGCCTGAATTAAAAAAGAGTGAATGACGAGAGAGGTGAAAAATTCAAAATTAAATCCAGAGTGCTTGGTGAAATTATGAAAAGCAGTAGGCTATCTCAGCTAACCTTGATGTCATCTTCATAAATGTGCAATTAATATAAATCAATATCTTAAAAACATGTTCCAGGCATAATACATATACCAGAGAAGTTTAACACCAATTTCAATATTTTCTTCTTTCTCAAATGTAAAAAGGCTTAGTGTGGCTTTATGTTCACTGTCTGTCTGAGGTATAGGGCCTGATTCTTTGTACAAAGCTAACAGTGCTGTGAACACAGTTGCAATTCAGTTTTCATTGAGTGGTAGTCCTTTCTCTAACACTACCAGCACTTTGACATTTTCATGTTGCACACAACGCCATCATGTGGTCATAATTTCAGTGGCCAAATTCAGTACCAGTCAAAGGTTTGGACACACTTTCCCATTCAAAAATGGTGATCTCTGTAAAAACTATACCTGCTAAATATCAGCATTTTAACAGTGTGAACATGTTAGCATGCTGACATTGACATTGCTTATACGAACCACTAGCATGGCTGTAGACTCCTAGCATGTTACTATAAGCCAAAGTCCAAAATACATTTTCCTCTGGAGAGGCAAAATATATGTTCTGCCCTGTCAAGAGGATGTTATTTTCTTCCTCTGTTGCTATTTACATGAATTGCAGTGGAATTGTTGTGTGTATATAATTAAATGCATAAGGTGGCAGTCGGATGCTGCCAGGAGGGGGTTATGTGGCCTTAAGTGAACACTCCCTGTCTCTTTTTCAAATTACTTTTTGGGCGTTTTCTGCCTTTGTTAGTGTGTCAGTAGAGAGCTGAAAAGAAACAAGGGAGAGAGAGAGAGGCCACAAAGGTCCCCACACAGGATTCTGACACCTGTCAGCCAATATAGAGGTTTGTGGTCAGCGTCTCAGCCCCCAATTGAATAACAACCACATAAGATAACAGATGGTAAAAATGCATAACTAGTTCTTTACAAGTTATTGTTGCGTTGTTTATGCAGTAGTATACTATATAGTACCAGTCAAAAATTTGGACATTCAAGTGAATGGGAAAGTGTGCCCAAACTTTTGACTGGTACTGTACGTATAGACAGGAATTTCACACATTATATTTACTGGAAGTGACCTTGCCATAAAGCACAACAGTGAACTTTGTATGGGCACTAGTTTGTTCTGCCTTGTGACATTCATTCATTGTTGCAGCCTACAAGATGACGGTACCCTAATCAAAACCAGAACAACTGGTGTAAAACCAACCAAGCAGGCTTTGAGGTATCATCTTGCAGATCTTAATTTGACTTAGCCTATGGCATATATGAAATTTAATGATTCCATTTTTTTTTTTGTTTGGCAATACACAACGTTTAGCAGTATTCTGCAGTCATAGTAGGTAGATAGATAGACTGATATCGATGTTTTGTTATCACTGACTGTAACTCACCACTTCCTCTTGGCAGAGAAACACCGGACAGCGCCTCCAACACGGAGCTCTTCCCCGAGCTTTGGTCTCCGATCACGGCGATAGCAGGCAGCGCCAAGTCCTTCTCCACACCCAGAGAGCGAAGAGAGTCGATGAGGTCAATGCAGGGACGCACCTTCTCCTCATACTGTTGGTTCAGAGTGTTCATGATGAGGACTGAATAATGTTTTGTCCGTGACCTGTCTTCAACAGCAGATGCCGGCACGCCGGATTTCAAGAGTGGCAGGTACTTCAAGGATGAAGCGGAAAACAAACCTAACGTCATTTAGGTTTCGTTTCCTTAACATTCATTTCTTGGGTATTGTTTCTGTAACAAACACCAACGGATGGCGCCTTAAAGTCATCCACCAGGGAGAACATTTATCTAACTTTACAGTATTACGGTAAAATATTCTACAATGATTTATATGTAATAAACTCCTTAGTTCAGCCTGCCTGACCACCATTGACCAAGATGTTAAACACTTGTGTTTTACTGTAAAATGATTTTAACGGTCTATATTAACTAGCCTTTAATAAAAGAACAGTATGAAGTCTATTTGCATCTCAACTATATTTACCATTAACCTGGATGCTTGCCTTTTTCAGATTCTATTTTCACTCCCTCAAATAAAATGTACAGATCCCGTTTCTGTCCGACAGTGAACGAATCAATGTATCTTGTTTAAAAGTTGGAACTTGAGAGGTTTTTGGTATTTGGTAACCATTCTGTAGCCTACCATTTGGTACATATCTCCTGAGTCCCCCCAGTCTCCCATAATATCTATCCCCTCACCACATTCTGGTGTTGTTGGTCAGTTTCACGAAGTCTCACTTTTCCCCACCCAAATTGCAAGTGCTCTTTTCTGATTTAGGACAAACTGCAATATTTTGTTTGTTTCATCCAGGGCTGGATAACCGTATCTAGAATACCAACAGTCTGTGGCTTTTTAAATGACCTGTGAGAGTGTCTTGTTGGAGTTTACATTTCAAATCTTTTTCTCCACATCTGCAGTCTTTTATGTCTTCCCCATCGTCCTGTCCGCACCACTCTTCTCACAGAAGAGTGAATGATGAGACAGGGAGGAAGAAGTGAAAGTAAAATCCAGTACTTCACAAAATTAAAGAAAAACTCAGTGTGACGGATGTGCACACAGCAGCGATGAAAACAGGAAATCAAGATGTGAGAAATCAAAACTTAATTTAGGTTTCATTTTCATTTTACATTTTCCTTGCTTTCATTTGTATTTAGGTAAGGTGTTTCATTTCCTGGACAGGCCAGTTCCTCTTATTGAGTTTCTCATATTGAGGAACTGGCCTGTCTTTGTTGAGGCTTTGTGAATACCTACCCAAAGCCCAGGGTCAATACTTCAGGTCATACTGTAAATTCAGCTTACACACATTTGTATGTAAAATAGACAAGCAATCGTATAAATTACTGAAAAAGAAGCTATGTCAAGACAATTATGATGTTGAATCAAACTGAATCTTGTTTTACTGTATGAGCTTTAATGACCAGATCAAGGACAATGAGGGCATGAACCAACAGGATGTTTTATTATATATATATATATATATACTTATCATAATGTCTCATACCATCATGAAGGTGTGGTGATTAATTACCATCTCAGTTGCACTCCTTATCTCAAACAGCTGTTCCAAAGAGGAAAATATTTTTGTCTGGGGGATCCACCACAAATATGTGCCTACAGCTAAAGGCATGTCACACTCCTTTTTGGTTTAGTTATGTATCACAGTGCATCTTCGAATAACTGATGCTAAACTGTGTACATGCATAGGCCTATCTTTGTGGTAGCTTGTTGCTGTGGTGCTAAAATCTACCATAATATGTAATGCTGGACAATAAACAACAGTTAATCTTTTTGTTTTTGAACAGAGATTAACAATCACCTGTGTTAAAGCTTAATAAATAAACTTTTTAAAGACTTTTCTATTACACATTTCAGATCCATCTCCTTGGCCTTATTGGTGGCAACACAGCTATGTGTGAGACGCATTTATTATATATTATTTTTTGTTCTCCCATAGGGTCAGAAACTAATAAATGCCTTTGAACAGACGTTTTTTATGTGAAACCTAGAAAGTAAGCTCAGGTAAGATGAGGGGGTGGCTTTTTCTAAACATTATCTAAGGGGAGGGGCACATTCTCAGACTCTGAAAACCCCTGGTCTTGACCAAGGGACAAAATGAAATTGCAAAACAAATTCTTACATTGTCTCGTACAATGTATTTTAATGATCAAAATTCTACTCCTTCAAATGAAAAGCACAAAAACAAATCTCATATCTGTTTTTGCTGTTACAAATGATCATTTCAGTTGATTTAGAAACCTATTCATAATACATATATGCTCCAGTCAACACACTAATATAGTATCTGACAATCCATGTTTTTTAGAGGGTTGCTATCTGGATGATCTATACAGTATTTAAACCATCACAACGGCTGAGTGTAATACGTTTTATCCTCTGTGTGGATCTTTAGATGTGTGTTTAAGTTGCTCTTCCTTTTGAAGCTTTTCCCACACACCATGCACAGATGGGGTCTTTCCCCCGTATGCGTCACCCTGTGAGTCTCCATGTCGCCTTTCCGATTGAAGCGCCGGCCACAGTCGGTGCACTGGTACGGCCTTTCCCCCGTGTGGATCCTCATGTGCAAAGTCAACGCTCCACTCTGTCTGAAGTTCACGCCACATTCCTTGCACTGGTATGGCTTCTCTCCTGTGTGGATTCTCACGTGATCCTTCAAGTGGCTCGACTCTTTAAAACGTTTTGAGCAGATCGGACAAGTGTGCCGTCTCTCCCTGGTGAGATCATTCACGTCTTCGTCCGCTCCAATATCGTCTCTTCCTGCACTCCACAACTCAGAGTTTTGCCTTCTTTTTTCCCTCATTTCTGTTGGTGTGAACGCCTTAATCCACTCTCCATTCACCACCCCTTCTGTATTCTCACCATACTCCCTCTGATTAATGGAGTAAAGGGGCTGAGAACGTCTGGTCAGTCCGGACAGTTCAGCTTCTCTTCTCTTCTCCTCTGCTCTGTCAAATGTTTTGTCGGTCACAGTATGCTCGTGGACGGGGCACGGAGAATGAGGCTCGTCGTAAACACTCCTCTCCGACTGAAGCGGGGGTTCGTAGTCGAGGTTTGTCTCCTCCTGAGGACTGGATGATGTGAACTTTTCCACTTTAATTTGAGGGGGATTGAGGTCCTTGTGGTCCCGACAGGGGCTCCAGCCTTGTTCGGTGTACAGCTGCTCATCGAGCATGTCCTGCTCATGAAGAGCGATCTCAAGTGGATCTACAGGGACAAAGGTGTGAAAATACACTCAGTTTTGTCTAATAATTGATATCTTGAGTTTATATTGCAAAAGGACAAAGGCACATTGGTGCCTACAACTATGACCTCTTTCACCTTTTGTTACATGTTATTGTTCTCGCATCTTTTTTAAAGTCCATTCGCTCTGCAGTTAAATATCTGTTACCATCAGCATGCTCATGTTGTTGATCTAGTGGTGCACTAGTGCACTCTAGTGGAAAGTTGCTTCACCTTGTTGTTTAAACATCATGAACTGACCAGGTAATAGGAATAGAAATATTATATCATGAAAATATGATTTACTGCGACACAGTGTTTGCATTATCAAATGGGCAGGTGGGACCTGATAAACCCAATCAAAATGACTCTCCAACCACTGCAGATGCTCCATTCTTTGCATTTCACCACACTCCAACACACAGACAGGGATAATAACAAAAACATATGTTTGTTTTTCAGCCTCTGCTGGACGACCTCTTCCTCTCCTCACCTGTCAGGGTTTCTCTCTGAAGTCCAGAAGACTCTGGATTTACTCCACAGGGGATCTCAGCCTCCCTGGTTGATGGAGATGCCTTGAACTCGTCGCCATCAGGCTCAGCTTTGATATTTGCTGTCTGTTCAACAGTTAATATTCTGTAGAGGTGTGAGGGCGGATCCTCGTGAGCTTTTCTTTTCACAAACTGAGGAGACACCGTGATGTCCCCCTGCTCCCTACAGGACGGCCCTCGCTGATCAGGCTCCTGGTCCCGCTCCTCTTTAACATGCAGGGTGCCAGGGTGATCCGGGCTCACATCTGGGGCCCACTCCTCCTCATGGCAGTACTCAGGATCAGTATCACAGCAATGAGGGCTGACTTGATGAGCTGCAGGACGACATGAGAGTGCATAAAGTGGCGAGACTGGAGGTAAAGATACTTCCTTTAAATTCACATTTAAATATATAATGTTTCATGTAGACAGTTGTTTAGTGCGAATACACGCCACATCATCTGAACGACGCTACATTTGTCTACCAAACATCCTGATGACAAATGGGAGCTGCAGCCTCATCGTGTTAATGCTGAACAAATAGTGATGTCTAGTGTTTATCACTGAGTGAAAGTGTTTCATCCACACACCTGATCTCTGCACTCTGACTTCAGGCCAGAGCACCAGGGTTCGCAGGTGATCTATCTCCTGCGTGGATCTGCAGATTTCTCCCTGGTACTCTGTCAACGTCTTCTCCACCGCCCCGAAGATCTCTGCAGCCGCCGCTGTCAGCCGCTCCGAAATAAACGCGTTCAGATACTGCAGAGAGGCCATGTCTGCTCGGATGCTGCTCCGACACACATCCCGGTTTGTGGCTTCCTTGTTGTGAGCGGTTACAGTGGTTTTGTTGAAAGTGGTGGGAGCGCTGGGAGTGCTGTCGCCCCCTGCTGGTCGCTTCAGGAGGCTGCCGGCCGTTTGGAGTTCAGTTCAGGTGGTGACGGAAATACTGGGATTAGTTAGGCTTTGTTTTCCCAGCATGTAGCCATGTTAATAAGTGACTGTAAAAACGTAGAGCACTTAGAAAAGTATAGGCCCAAGTCATTGTCTGACACATCGTGTAAATGACCTGGTGATCTTTGACCAAAAAGGTTGCTGTCCTGATGGTATTTCCACAAACTCTTCTTAAAGTTCCCATCCACTCAACAATACGTTGTTCTTCTTGTTCCTACAGTTGAATGTTTGCAGCAGGACATCTTTAGAAATGAACAAAGTGTGCATATTCATAGATTCTGGATTTTTTTTAATGAGCTAGAAGGAGGAGAAGCCTTTTTAAGGGGTTTATGTGGAAATTATAATTTTTTGGCAAAAAAAACACGTCAGACACACATTATTGTTCCGAGCACACTGTTTTTATATAAGTCTGGAGGGGATCTTTAACATCGGGATAATAACGTATTCTCTCTGTATTTCCACACCATATACGAATTTATTGATTAACTTAATAACGACAGGGAGTGAAGAGAGTCTTCACTTTTCCACTAACAACCCTTTGAAAAATGGCACTTTGAAAAATGTAAATAGCCAAAGTCGCCTCTAACTTAACAGATGTTGCTCATGATCAGACAAAACCTGCCAACAAGTGCCCACCTTGTAATAATCTGTGGCAGGGATATTGCAAACTTCCAAATGTAAAAGGAGTCCCCTTCCTCGGCTTCTGTTATTAGTGAGCTAACAACTATGTCGTCAGTTTTCTGTCAGATGTCGAAAGAACATGCTTCCACTTCGTGAGCAGAGTTAAACCTGCTCACTTCTGTACACGCAGGCGCAGTTCTTCGCCTCTCCCACTTTGTTTGAGTGGCTTTTAATATCTGCGCGTAATCACGTTTGATCGCTCTCGCGAACTCTGACAGAAACACACTCAGACGTCTTGCACTGAAGGGAGCAGCCACTGCATACTGTAGAAAGTGATCAGTCTCATGGTACAGATGCACTGCAGCCACAAGATGGCCTCATTATTTCAGTCGTTTCGTTTGTTTTCTCTAAACTCTTATTTTGTGCAGCAGCCTATACCACTATTACTACTACTGCTAATAAAATAATAATATATGTATAATCATGTCTATACAGTATGTTTGTCAGTGTACAGTTTAGTTCCGTTTTTCTGTTTCAGATAGAGCAAACGACACTTCCCGTCATTGTGGGCTTATCATTGTACCTGGAGCATCCCTCACAGACTATTCATGTTTCTGTCGAAACCAGGTCAAAGGTCAGGCATACAATCTAATGCCACAACTAAGAGAAACTTTCCACAGCTTCATGTATGTTTTCACACAGATCAGATAAAGAGATCCTCATAGAGAACTGGTTATTTATGGGCACATTTGTGCGTCTTTATTAGCATGAACGCCTGTAAAACATCCACACTCATGAACCAATGTGGACCCGTAAACATTTATCATGGATGTTAGACTATTATACATACATGGGTGTTCAATCTGTTTTATTACAGTGATGCAAGCCACATGCTTAAGAGGTCAAGAAACAGGGTTGCACAAGTCATATTAATGTAAACAAACAGCAACCGAGCATAATCCTTTGAACATTACTATACATGAATTGCCCAGATCTTTTTTAGAGTTGTACAAACCTGAATTGTGATTTTAAAGTCAACAAATGCTTAATATGTGTTATGTACAGATGAGCCCACTATTTACTAATCATCTATTATCACAGGTACTGATGTGCTTTTGTAGCAGTGTAAATGGATACTCTGAACATGCTTTAGAGAGGTATCAGTTATGTTAAGAATTTCCCAGTAGTCTGAGGATAGCATAGAAAACAGTCACAGTAATTTGTAGCAGGAGCGGCCAATTGTAAACATCTAGGGAGACAATCTCCCTCTTTACATAATTAAAATAAAATGATTATGATGTCATCTGTGCAGATGAAACTAAGAAGTGATAAAATATGGAGACAGAAACAACATGCAGCAATGGTCCATACTGTACGTTTTTCTTGCACAAACCCTGTATAGTGTATTTTGCAGTATGTGGTTATTGCTTTATATTTTTTGCCTTTCTGACATGATCAGTGTCAGACATAAATTGGAATGTATATTTTGGACTAACAAATATAACACATACATTTTATTATATTAAATTCTGAATCCGTATCTGAATTAGAAATACCCATTATCAAAATATAGTTCCTGTTGGATTACAAAATAGTGTACACGTAATAATACTGTACTAAATAAGCTTTCAGTAATGAGTCAGGGCAGTGTGGATTTTGTAAACTTTCAGAAAAAATGCATGTTTGTTTTTACTAGTTTCACAGAGAGCATATTAGCACACATACAACATCAAGCACTGAGTCAACACCATTCTAGAAACTTGAGAATTATACAAACATAGAGAACTTTATCCTTCCACAAACCAGTTTGAAAAATACATCCAGTTGTAATAGTAAATTAAATTACCAAACGCAGAAACTTATGTATTTCAAACTACGAGAAATACAACATTAAGCAAACAACACTTTAAAAGGCGTAAAAGGCTATATCTAGTAATTTTGTACAATACCCAACAATACTTGTATCTACAATGGTTGTACTTTGACATCTTTTTTATGAATTTTTTTTTTGCACTGACAAATTAATGCCAAACTGAGCACAGGATGAAAGTTAATCCACCACTTTCCTCCTCTCACTATCACCCCCTGATTGCCCTGGTTTGAAATGCAGAAGTGCCACTCACGAAACAAAAAGGCACGGCTACATTTGATTGGAGTAGGAAGTGGGCCCTCCCACCTGGCTGTACTCAGACGGCTGGCCAAGGTTGCCCTGGGTGTTGTAGCTCCCTGACTGGTCAAAGCTTCCCTGGTTGTAGGGCTGCTGGGTAAGGGTGCCGGCCTGTTTCTCAGATGCTCCGGCTGCACACCTTGATGCACCCTTGTGCCAACCGGTCTCCTTAAAGACAAACCAGATGTTCCCAGCCCATAGAACAAAGTTGAGAAACCCAAAAACCTGAAGAGACAAAGAGATATCAAACACGGGCAAAGTAGAAATTCTCTTCTATTTTGTTCAGTTTTTTAAAATGAATTTTTGCACCCTTTCAACTCCTCTTCTAATCATTTTCATCACTTACATATCAATCATATCTTTCTCCTCAACTAACATTTAAACTCATTACAATACCTATATTTTCAGGTCTTAGGTCTTGATCTTTGAACAAAAATTAAGAAAACATCTGCTCCTACAATTTCCTCTGATACACAATTTATCCAAATTGCTTTCAGTGCTTACTCTTCAGCTCACACTCTTATTTTAGTTCACTTGAACTGAGACTGTTTTCTTTCAGGATTCCCACATCAAGTGAAACTTCCTGCTCAATGTATCACTTAAACTTTAACTCACATTTCAGCTGCTTTCAGGGCTTGAACTTCTGCTGAATCTTAAACTCTTTTCAGTACTTTAACTGACACTTCCAACTTCATTTAAAATCTACACTTGATCTTCATTCAGTGCGTTTTAAAAACTTCCAACTTCTTTCAGCACTCCCATTTTAACATCCTATTTTCAACTTTTTTCAGTATTTTGACGGACACTTTCAGCAGCGAGAACACATACATTTTACATTTATACGAAACTTCCTTGTATCGAGCTTATTGGTTTATTCATTCCCAGTGTTTGGGAAACACATCCTGTGAACCTACCACTGAGGTGTTGAGTCCGGACCAGCGTGATCCATGCACAGAGCCACACTTGTTGGTCTGGACTTTGCAGGCAGAGATGAGGAGCTGCACCTCATCTGGATCAGTGGCCATTTTCACATCAGACAAAGCCTTGGCCCAAGCAGAGGAACTGACCAGCCACAGGAAGGAAAACACCACTGTCACCACAAAGTCCTGACGGCATGTAAGAGAGAAGAGGCAAAGGATATGAAAAAATTAAGCTCAAGAAAACACAGTTATATCTAGCATTGTGATTCCTTTGGCAGGGTCTGTATAAGATGTCCAACCGAAGAAAAGAGGGTAGGATTATAAAATGTCAAAAACTTCCTCCTAAAACCTCAAAGAATGTCCTTGGCCAGAATCAACTGTACTCACAATGAGCGGCCCTCTGTTGTTTTCACGGTACTTGTTCTGAAAGAAGATGTAGACAATGGTGGCCATGAGGGAATACAGGAAGGCAAAGACTGCGATGGTGACGAAGAACTCAGCAGAAGATGAATAGTCTCCAATGAGGAACACGCTCTCTCTTCTTATGCCCTCACAAATGGGCGCTTCAAAGGACACCTGGTGTAACCTGAGGGAGATACAGGGGTTAAATACCACTCACTACTCAAAATGGTGTCTATAACACTATTAAGCAAGATATGTAACTGATGATTACCGCCTTACTGGAAAGTAAAAATCTTCTTTGTAGTTAAGGAAACTCTGAACTAACACCTAATGTTGTAAATATACTTATTATGTGGGCCAAAGCATAATTTTTACATAGACAAAAGAAGAGTTCCAGTTAACATGTTCCAGTTAACATAGCATTGCCCGTAACATAATGTATTGTAAGGCTATGAGAACATTTCTTTACTGTATTACATTTAATTACAGAAAAGATGTCATGGTATTTGCTGTTGAAGTCATATAAAACAACTTGGATTGTCATGAAGGTGAAAACACACTGAACACTGATGAAAAACATTGAGAGCATTCATAAGTCCCAGTGTGGCTGGCATCATCATACACTGTGTTGGCGTCAGAGTAAACACAGGTTCATACTTCTGTCATCGGAACTTTGAGACAATGAATGAAGCCCACTCACCTGAAAGGATAAGCAAAGTCGATTCCAATGCTGAGGTTGCTGCTGGCCTTCTCCATGCAGTCCACACTAACCCGCAGCTGGCCAGAGTAGCCCCCACATGTAGCAAACGCAAAAATGGCAAAGAGCTGCACAGAAAGAAAATGCCTGCTATGAAAAAGGACCACTGATGGCAAAGCACAGTTATATTGCCACATTATTCTGACCAAATACTATATGCGCATGTACACACACAACACACAGTCACAAGAAGACACACAGTATACAATGTTTATCACTGTTTTTATTACACTGATTCTTACTAGACACAGTTTGATATGTATTCTTATTATGTCATTATCTGACATTGCAACGGCAGGTCAGTATCACTTCTCTGCTACATTAAAGCCTGATGGAGAGCTCTTTCAGGAACCATTTTTGTGAAAGATGCATATTCTTTTTCTGAGCCCCTACAGTATTGTCCTGCTATAGAAATGGTCACTTGTGTGCTACGGTGTTGATGAATTTCTCCAACATATGGCACACGCAGAAACAAAAGCTTGGATGTGTAATTGAGGTTGTTTCTGTCTTGCATCTCGGGGAACATTGCTGCTTTAATGTTGCCTTGTACCTTATGTTCATTGTTGTGATATCACACAGGACAAATTCCACATACAAAAATTAAATCCTGTTTGATGTGAATTGTTTTCATGAACTGTGCTAACAAAAGAACAAACCCAAGAGTAATCCTTTTGCATGATATACTATAATAGCTTTTCTTTGCTTGCAGTTTTGTGACTTTAAGCCTAATTTTAAGCTGAAGTCTGTAATTTAACACAAAATATCACTATAATGACAGGTAACTGGAATTATGTCTGGACTGCAGCAAAGATGATGGACTTGTTGGGGATGGTGTTGAAGTTTGCTGTTTATGTGAATCAGCCACTATTAAACTTGCATATTGCGGCCACAAACATGGTGTGAATCTACTCACCTCCATTGTGCTGGCTACATTTTGAACAGACTTTGACCTAAGAGTCACTTAACACTAAATTATAGTGGGTGCCTCCATCTATGGTAAATGCATTGGTTTATTTTTTCAATTTTCCATCACACAAATAAATATTTGAAAGCAGTATTGATTGATTTTATTGGTCGCTGGGGGGGTAGCTGAACCATTTGAAAACACAACATGGACATATTATCACTTGCCAACATATAAAGTTGGCACATTACATTAACAAACAGTTGCTTATTTATACAGCCAGCAGACAAAGAAACATTAGCATTAATCGTGTTATCTCGTGTTTTCTGGCTACCTGACAAAAGTGAGTCAGATTTTAACTCTCTTTTTGTCTCCACCAACTCTGGCTGAAATATATGGCTGTTTAGTTGCTATAGATGTTTCACTAAGTTCACCAGCTAGTCGCTAACTTTGTCTTTCTGCTCTGAACAAGTAGGGTTTATCAGAGCTAGCTTACTGAAAACAGATGCCTGTTGCTGCTGGAAACAAAACTAATGAGAGTGGAGGGAGTGAACCAAAACAGTAAAATTGTGGACCCGAAAAAACTAAATGCTGAGCTGCAACACCTCTAATTTTTCACATAATATTTTGACCCAAAAGAAAAGTGCTAGCCTGACATCACCAGACCAATGCGCAAAGAGCAATGCCAGAGCAAATAAAACATGAGTTTGCAGATATGTCTGGTTCCCAGACTAGATTAGTGCAGCTTTAACAATATCTTCATTGAGAAAAACTGCAACTTTAAACTGTAGAGTTTTACATCCAAAAACTGAGCAACAGGAAGCATTAAAACTGTAACTGGAATGAATTTCTAGTAATAAGCCCAAGTAGCGAATAGTGTGTATCAGCAGTCCCACCATTTAAACATTTTGCTTACGGACATCTCAAGAATTTCTCTGCCGTGACGCCAATTTAACACCAACTGATAGCATTTTGGCTGCATCAGCACATGGACTACAATAGCTGCAGTAAGTGTGTGGGCTGAGCTGAATTAGGACAGAGAAGAGTCTCAGAGTCAGGCAGAAGAGATCACTGTTTGTGTTCCCTCCACTGGCACTTGATGAAGACTTTACCACCACCACAAAAACATTTTTCCTTAAGCTTTTGCCTTATTTAAAATTGGCTTCACAATATCATTCCCCTTGGGCTATTAACACGGAGACACTTTGTGCACACTTTGAAACAGCAGCAAGGGAAAATTGTCTAAGAATAATGTATATTACCAGATTACCAGATAAAATAAGAAAATGTATGATATAAAATGCAATCTGACAGATAAAACTGCATTAGCAATGTGGTAGTAAGGGATGCAGGTTATTTCAATTAAACAAAGCAAAACCCATCCTCACAGCTTAGCATACATTACATGTCGTAAAACTTAGTAACTCTTATTATAAGGTAACAATGTGATTTGTAATGCCATTATAACAACAATTTGACAACACAAAAATCAGGCAGACTGATCACATCTTTAAAAAAGCCTCACAGAGTTTATTGAAAAGCTCCATCCTCAATAAAAAATATCATAGACTTCCTCAATGTGGAGTTTTTGACCTCTAGTAGCACTAACGAGATGTTTTTCCGTGAGTGGGTCCCCGTTTTGTTTATCTCACAATACACACTCCTGCAAATTGTTTCACACTATTTCACTGACCAACTGGTGGCGGTAACACGCCATGATGTGCTGCAATGTGCCCGAAAAGACAGAGAAGAAGAAGAGTACGAGCTATAAACATGGGTGTAAATAATGCTGGATTTCAAATACTTTCAGTTTTGAAGTTGTTTTATGATCATTGAAATACATTCTGTTAGAGCTCAGGCATACACACAATGTGCTTTGGTGAGAACTAACAGTGCACATTTAAAGAGGCACTGCAAACATGTTTATTGAGCTGTAAACTAAACTAAACTTTCCTAAGCTGATAAATTATATTACATGCTATAAGAGATTAAGAAAAGTAATCACAAATATTAAAAAAATGATATATTCTGAAAAGCAGATCTACATATCTTGTGTCGAAACACACTCTTTCATTTATCTGGTGCTGAAACTGTAAATGTAATCCTCATATTTACATTTTCTCTCTATATCAGAAAAATTCACACTAACCCACATAAGTTACTTTATCAAAACAACTCATCTCTAAACACTGCAATTTTATATTTTTCATTATTTATTTTCATTTTATTGAGTGAGTAACTTAACAAATATTGGCATTCTCTCCCTTCCTACACATACAGTCTAACCACTGCTGTGATTAAAGGAAGTTGTTGCCTCTGCTGCCCACTCCAACAATACCGTGGCCCAAAGAGACATAATCATGGAGCCGTATGCAGATAAGTTGAAAATGCAATGGATTAAGTAGCTCAGTTTCATTCCAACCACTTCACACTTGCCCTGATGTGTGACGAGATCCCTTACCTGTGTTTTATAATCAACAAACATGAACATGCAGCAAACACATGATCACAGGCACACACATCCGACCTTCTAACACACACACACACACACACACCCTTTGCCCTTAATATGCTCTCTCTCTCTCTCTCTCAGCCCAGTTTTTCATATAAAGCTTCTATAGCCTCAAG
The DNA here is from genome assembly GCA_036023655.1 of Nannoperca australis. Taxonomy (NCBI): domain Eukaryota; kingdom Metazoa; phylum Chordata; class Actinopteri; order Centrarchiformes; family Percichthyidae; genus Nannoperca; species Nannoperca australis. The sequence goes on along the minus strand of JAVQJD010034413.1, from coordinate 5,738 downwards.
AGTTTTCACAGCCATGATCACCATAATCAGACCTGACGCCTGGTTAGCATGAGCCTCCCCTCTCCCATATTGCAGGCAGCTGGACGTGCAGCTTTCCAGCAGCTGGCGAGGGGATATATCTCTTATCGTTGGAATGCCCCTCAGCCTTTGGAGGGCGCTATTTAATAAGAATCACCGTCATTCAGCTGCAGTACCCACACTCATCCTGGCACTATCTGTGAGCATAGTCTTGAAGTGCATGGAGATTAGGTGTGTGCATAATCTTTACTCAAGCATGTCTTTATATTTACATTGCATAAATATGCACTAAGCAGGCCACCGTTTACATATATATATTATATAATACATCTATGACAATGCAATATATCTAGGCACTCATGAGCCTGCTGTGTACTGATGATATGTTAAGCTAAACAGAACCTTGTTGATGCACATTGACAACTAACATGTCACCATAGAGTACTTTATCAGTGTTACATTCTCTGGGCCGTATTATTAGGCCCAATTCCACCCCTATGCAGACGACACCTGTACATCTCATAAACGTGCTGGCTACAGTTTGGTTACATTGTTGACAGACGGGGGTGTTGATTCTCAGGAGGTACTTCCACCTGTATCACATTACAGGGGATGCTTTAATTACCTGATACTTCGAAGCTTTACTGCTATAATGAAACATTATTGACATTTTATCATTGTCTTTTGGCTTGATCTCACTTGGTTTTTCTTTCTTGAGCCTTTTTTTCTTTTCTTTCTTGTCCTGCTGTTAACTAACCGTTATTTTATTGCTGTTTGACTGATGTTTGATTTCATCTTCTTTGTATCACTGTTACAAAAGTGCTATATAAATCATTTTAACATCCAATTCTTCTTCAGATTTTTTCAGGGAGGAAGACGGGATGCAATGAAACTTAACTTTAACATTTAGTTTGTGTTTCAAAGAGAGAGAATTTGAGAAATTGTTTTCTTCTCCGGGAACTTTGATTGGACCAAATTCATTCCCTTGGTCCATTTATGAAGTAAGTACTGTCCCTGCTGTCTGCTCATGGGTCTGTTTGTTAAATCAGCTGCTGTTTATGGACCTCAGTGAACACTGATGGCAAAGTGAGGTTGTGGGCAACCAATGAAATCATAGAAATACAGAGGGAAATGTGGTCCCTACTGATAATGGTTTCCATTGTAAAAGCATTGAATATATGACACATTTTGAGAAGTTATAAATATGTTATAAACTACTCTTTTGAGGCCCGAAGCCTATGACATTATCAGGTCTTTTATGCCACCTCGTGGCTGCATAAACACAGAGTTCAGGATCAAGCTATTTTACCCTTGAGTGCTTTAAATGCAACATTTCAGTTTTGCAGAGTTAAGATGAGCTTGATGCAGTGACCACAATGAGGCTGTACTTAAGTATCAATCCAGATAAGGGCTTCTTACAGGCACACAGGGCTCACAGTTTAGACTGAGATTACTTTAGCACAGTGAGGTAAGATGACATATTATTAAAATTTTTAATTAAACAGAGACAATGCACAATACATATATTGTTCCAGAAATAGCTAAAAGCTCATTTTCATCTTTAGTCCCTGGGCATAGGAAACTAATGATGTGCAGGTTACAGAGCTAAAATATTAATTTAGTAAAACAAACACAGTTTCCCATGAAACACCATATGAAAAACTAAGAAACAAATAAAAAACTTACAGCCACCCTGACACAAACAACAGATGAACAATACTAAATTCCCATGAGGCAGCAAACCCTCAACAATCACAACACCATAAACAACAGACAGTTTATATATTTGTACGATTTGTACGCTGTACGATAAACTCACATTTCCACTTGTTTCCTGCAGCTTCAGACCTCAGGTGGAGGCTGAATGCTGCTTACGTGTCTGCCATGGTACACAGCTGGAACCTCTGCAGGGAATCCCTCTACTGAAGTGTTTTTAAGTGATTCGCTCTCTTTGGCTGCAGTTGGTTTCAAGGCAAGACAGGCCACAAAACAAACACACAGAAAAGTGCTCATACGTCCAAACACAAGCTCAACAAATTCACATATGCAGCTAAACAAACGGATAAATACTATACATGCAGACTGTGGCATGTGCTTATCTGAACAAACAAATGGTTGAAGAAAAGTGGTCAGAAGAGTGAGAGAATAAATACTCCCTTCTAATTATCACAAACACCCCATGATAAACATCTCCCTCTCTCTCACTTTCTCTCTCTGTATGTCTATTTACTCTTTCTCTCTCTCCTGCAGCTGCCTCCTCTCCCTGTGATTTTCGGCTTGGGTTTAGCCCCTCTCATTTCTGGCTGGGCCCTTTGAACAGGAGAGCGTGGCATTGTGGAAGGAGGGTGGGTGCTAAGCCCCGCGCCCCTGTGTGTTTATCTGCCTCTCCCAGCTGGGCTCCTCAGGGAACAAGAGATAGAGAGGAACACAGAGTAAGAGAGAGTGGGGGGAGAGAGAGAGAGAGGGAAAGCAACAGAGAGAGACAGATACAGAAAGAGGAAGTAAGAGAAGCCAGGGTACAGGAATGAAAACTGTCTGCAGTGCAAACAAAGCTCTGAAACATCTCCCTGTCTGCCCTCTTCTCTACTGACCTACATGGCATTGAATATCACAACACTAATGTGAAGACCATCATTTGCTTTCAAACCAATATAAGAAATATTTGCACTTCAATCAAAGATAAAAACAAGTACAACTTGTGATTATTATCTACCAATTTAGGTGAGGGGATGTGGATAAGAGTGCAAGGATTCTATGTGAGGAGACTTAAATGTATCTCGAGCAAGGTTGGAATGAACACTGTGGAAGAGCGGAGGCTGGCTGAGGATTATGAAACTGCTCCACAGGCTTCAGGCTTAACTACCAGCAATCAGCCCTACTGTCCAATACATACAGCCTCAAATTATGATAAACAGGACAACAAAATGGGGTGTAGTAAAAAGATGAACCATGCAGAGGAACAATTGGGAAAGTGAAGAGGGCAGAAAGACAGCATATTTAAGATATGGTGGCTTGCTTAAATGAAAAACATTTGACTGTGAAATAGATAAAACAAGAGCGGTGACAAGAGAGAAACAGAGGAGCTGCTCAAACAAGAAGATGTGATATGAGTGGCAGAGGAAGCGATGGAGTCGAGGTGAGGTGAGGATCACATTAAGTGGCAGACGAGCTAAAAGGTGCATTCACTGATGAGCTGCACTTGACATTTTCGCAAACCTTCTCACAGATGCAGCACACACACACACAAACATGGTCCACCTGCTCTATTCAAGTCGATAGGAATCGTTGCAGTGTCAAGTGGCTGCCTCAGGAGGATAAAAAAACGCCTCAGATGTTCAGCTCCTCTCCCTGTCTGATTGGAATGGTAGAAATAAATCTAGGACACTCTTTATGAAGACAGAAAGAAAGAGATGAAACAGAGAGTGAGGCCGAAATGGAGAAAGGGAGGCACATCTCTTTCACATTGCTTATCCTCTATATAATTCAAAATCAAACTACTCTAAAAACCAACCGCATGTAGTATGTGGTTTGAACAGGGAGCAGACAAAAAAAAATTACAGAAACATGTAAAACGTTATTGAGCTGCTACCTGAAATTGTAAAAATAATGAAATAAAGTACAGTATATTTATAGGGCTCTGGCATATGCAGTAGGGCAAATTCAAATTATTTTGCATTTTTTGATTCTGCAAGCTCTGGGATGCAGCTAAAGTGGATGCCACATTGCCATTATAGCGAAACAATGTCAACCTCAAAGAGAAATTCTGCAGTTTTCTTTTTATAATTGGACCTGTTATTACTTGAGCTCATGCTAACTTTGCCCTCGACAACTCTGCTCTAGACATTCAACAACAACATATATCGTGGGAAAGCAGTGCAAGCCTTGTAAAGCTTTCCAAATACACTTCAATTTTACACGAATGGACCAAAAGTAAACAAAAATTGAAATTATTTTTTGTCAAAATGTCATATAACCAGCTTAGGTTGGTTGCCCCGATATACATTTAATGTAATACTTTGCTTAACATTTTAATCAACCACAAAAGTGAGACAGTAAAGCTTTGGTGCATTTAGCTGTTTTTAGGCTAGTGACCTTAATTTATTTAACATGCTACAGTAGATAATAATAATAATAGTAATACACTGGTATGGCTATCCTTCCATCCAATATACCTAGGCACTGGCTTTGGTGTGTGTGTTTGCGTTTGTCATGCATATTCATGCTTCTGTTCATACAGCATTTCCATTTATTCATGTGACCATGTCTGTGCATGGCTGCATGTGTGTAATCTCTGTGCTTGTGTGTGTTTAGCCTAATGTTTAATGTGAGCATGCAATCTGTATATATGTGAACGTAGAGTAAAAATATCTCACTATCTCCACTCAGGCAGAAGCATTAGCCACAGTCCATGCAGACACACACACACACACACTTTCACTTGCTCTCACCGCTGTGGTTCGCCAGTGTGCAAACATGAGCAATTTTACGCCAGCTAGTTAAGTACAAAACAAAACGACAAACATTGTAACATTGTAATAAAGCTTCTTTTAAACAAATGTAATGCTCCGGCAATATTGATCTTGGCTGCTACATTAGTGAGAAAAACCCAGCTACGTCCCTTACTATGGAGGTTACACATAGAAGCGACGACCACAAGCCTTCATGTGAAAGCTGTCTTCAGTGGCAGCACAACAGAACAAAATCAGTAGCTCATTTAGCGGCGGCTAATCCCTTCCTGCACGGGGAGTGCTTTGTGTCCTGCATATAGCCCAGATTCATCTTTCCCATTAACTCTCTGCTCTCTCCTTCTGTAAGCTTGACCGACCACAAGCAGACAAAAAACGTCCCTTTATTTTTGTAAGTGTCCCTTCTTGGTGCTCCTCTTCTCCCCATGGGGTTTCCATGGCTGCTTTGGTGACCTAGCTGGAACCCGACCCCGGTGCCCTGCGGGGACAGTCACTGCTTGTGGCACCCAATACGACCCCACTGTGTGTGTGTGTGTGTGTGTGTGTGTGTGTGTGTGTGTGCACAAATGTTCTCACAAGAATCTATAGATTCACAGTTCCTGTGTCTCACTTTAAAAAGGAATATTACAGGTCCAGGTTTGGATTGGGGGCCAAATTAGTGAGAATCTCCAACACATAGTGGCAGGGCTTTGGACTTAATGTGGTGGTGTTTTATTATTGGACATGCTAGTCATGGACTGTTCATAACAAACAATATGTAAAGTGTAACCTGCATTACTACAATACATTGATGGCTGACTTTGAATTCTTATCATTAGATGTGCTGCTCTATGTCTCAGGAGAGCAGATGAACAGAGCTGTCAGCTGATCACTGTTTGGAGATGGATCAGGTGGTGAGGGGCTGGGTAAAGCAGAAGTGTAGAGGTGTAAAGGCAGAAGAGTTGGGGGACTCAGGAGAACCCTTACCCATCTCTCTATTGGAGGTCACTGAGGTAGTAAAAAAAACACATCGGTGGCACCTGACAGAGTCTATGGACTGGCAGTGTTTCAGACAGTGTTTTCTTTTATTTCACTATATAAATAATTGTTAAACAATATTTTTTTTACTAATGTTTATTTTATATTGCATAACAAATAATATACATACACTACCGTTCAAAAGTTTGGGGTCACCCAAACAATTTTGTGTTTTCCATGAAAAGTCACACTTATTCACCACCATACGTTGTGAAATGAATAGAAAATAGAGTCAAG